>PVJN01030507.1:0-25575 GCA_004026805.1 Lasiurus borealis | reverse complement strand
CGAGTGGCAGGGCTAAGTATACCAACGGCAGGGCTCATTCCGGCTCACTCTCCTTTCAGCCTTGTGGGCTGCTGTGGGCAGATAGGTCAGAGCTCAGCCTTTGGAGCTGGCCAGCCCTGGGTTTGAGTCCCGGACCCTTCCGAGCTGTGTGACCTCGGACAAATCACACTCCCTCTCTCAGCCTCTGGTACCTTATTTTAAAACGGAGATACAAACATTCACTGTCACTTTACAGGGTTGTCTTTCCAGCCCCAGAAGAAAGGGGTGCGCTATGGGTGGAAACACAACCTCGGGTTGCCCTGGCCCTGTGTGCTGTGTCCTATTTCTGCACCCCTTAGATCTTCCGCCCTGTCAACAAAGGGTCCCGTGTTGGGTATTTGAAAGGACATCCTTGATCACATTCCTCTTTCTGTTCACTAGAATCCCCCTTGAACTTGAACTCTGAAGAGTCTGAGCCAACTGATCTTTCTTTTCCTCCAGCCCCCAGCCAGGTGGGGCTGAGCAAAACCAAGCTAAGAGCAGGCCTTGAGAGGCCGTGTCCTACTGTGCTGTGTGACTCCCGGCCAGCCACGTGGCCTCCCTGAGCCTCCCTTTCCTCTTTGGTTACGTGAGAGCCAGTTACACCTGCCCTTCAGGCCTGGGGAGAAGATTTGGCGAAGGTGTAGCCGGGAAATGTCTTGCACAGGGCTGGACATCTTGGAAGGATTCAAAAAAAGCTGGAGGTTTGCAAAGCAAATGTTCTCTTTGGTCAAGATAGGGAGTGGGCCACAAGCTTTGATAGCCAGATGGGCCTTCAAAGCTCTTATTTTCAGGGATGGAGGGGAAACTGTGGCACAGAATGATTAAGCAACTGGCCCAGGACTGACACAGCAAGTCAGTCCCAGAGCTGGGACCAGAACCCAGATCTCCTGACTCCCAGCCTTCTTTTCACTGCACAGCCTGCCTCTGCAGTCCAGTCTGCGCTGCTGATGTGTTGTGTGACTTTATAGAAGTCATTGTCCCATTCTGGGCCTCAGAGTGCTCTGTGTCAACAGGGCGATGACCCTGTCTGCCCAGATTGGGCACAGAGAATTGAATAATGGGAAAGTGCTAGTGAGACTGAGAGAGCAAAGGGCAGGGTGTGTCTTGGGAACAAGGCCTCAGCCCTGGGCTGGGTGGAGTTGGGCTGGATTCCCTGGAGCTTACTAGCGCCTCCTGTCTGCCAGTCCACCCATGCCCACAACTCCTCCTGCTGAACTGTCCGGCTCTACCTTCTTCCTGCACCCCATTCTGGCACCAGGGTACCTGGAAGAAGGAGAGGTGAGAAAGTTAGGACCCACCACTGACCTGCAGAAGTACCTGGCCTTTTCGCAGCTCCAGGAACAGGAAGTGGAAAGAGCACTTGACCGGGAGCCAGAGAGATTAAGGTTCCAGTGTCAAGGCCACCCCTCTAGCTGCCAGGCTTTGGGCCAGTTGTACAGTTGTATGTCACTGGGCGTGTGCTCACACATTCCCCATTTGGCATTTATTCAGCAAACATTTATCTATTACATAACAACAGTCAGTGTCTGCTTATTGATGCTGCCGTGTGACAAGTCAAGCAGCTTGCCTAGCTAATAAGCGATGGAGCTGGGATTCAAACCGAGATGTGAAGGGCCAGCACAGAGCTGGTTCAGAGTGAACATTTCAAGACCTCCGGTCTAGGAATTGGCATGCTAGCAAGCCTCCCCCACCCTCTGGAGTGTTTTTTCCAGATGTTCTTGGGCCATAGTCTAAGGCATGGGTTTCCAACCCAGACCCAGATCTAGGACTTCCATCCTGAAAGGCCCCGGCTCTTGGTGCAAATTCCAGGCCGGTTCTGTTTTCCACCTTCTGCAAGCCTTCCTGCTGCCCCGCGCTTGGCAGCCCCAGCCCGGGGTTCTTGGCCTGGAGCCCTCATCAATTATAGATCCCAAGGAGCAGAGCTTGTTATGCAAGACTTGTTCCTGTGAAAGCCTGCACCTCAGTGCCAGTTCTGTCCCTGGTTGTGTGAGAAGGGGCAGGGAGGGGACAGGAGTGGCTACTAGAAAGGGCTGTCACAGGCCCTGGCCAGCTTGTCTTGTTCTGCAACCCCCAAATCCTTCTAAAAGTCACTGCCCCTTTCAGAATCTGTTGATCCCCTCCACCTCCTCCTCCTCTTCACTCTCCTTCTTCTTCTCCTCCTCTCCTTTTTCTCCTTGACTCTCAGACAGAACCCTAGAGACCCCTTGGCGCTGGGTTATTCGAAACCCTTTTTTCAAACAGAATCTGGGGCTGCTGATCCCAGAAACCCCTGGCCCCAAGGAGCACAATGGGAAACAGAATCAGCTGAAGCCTTTCCGTCCTCCTTCCCATTTCTCAGATAAGGAACTCAGCGCTTAATGGGTGGAGGGGACCACCCCAATCACCACATTTTCCTTTGTTTTATAAGCAGTTTAACATTTAAAAAAAATATAAATCTTTATAGGTTTTGGCCTTCATTTGTCTATAAGAATGCTGCAAGCTTATTGTAAAATGTCAAACCTAGAAATTTAGGTTTTCAAAGTAAAAGCCCCCCATGATCCTATTCTTGGAGTTATATATGTCTATTCATATAGATGTAGAATTATCTCTATATATGATACATGTATCATTAATTTGGAAAATGGCTGTTAAAACAATTTAACCTATTACATTTTGTTCAAATAATTTGGTACCAGTTGCTACTCACCTAATGGTTAGACCATACAAAGCAGTAATTAATAAAAATTTCAAAATATTTCTGTGTTTATAGATCCACTGTCTTCTAAGAGCTTGCATATGTCCCCTCCCCATTGACCACTTCTAGCCCTTCATTCCAGGCCTTCACCACCCTGTTGTCTGTGTCCATCGGTTATGCATATATTGCTTTTATTATATTGTTAACTCATCCCTTCAAGTCTAATTTTCTAGGTGTGAAGGGCTAGCACAGAGCTGGTTCAGAGTGAACTAGATCAGAGAGAGTTAATTAGGAAATGCATGCCCACAATAATTAGAAATCAAGTATTCCTTTATTTTGTAAATTTATATACAGAGGATTTATTGGAACCAAGATTTATTACACAAAACAACCTTTTAAAAAAGAGAGGCCAGGATGGGGTGGCTGCTTCTCTGGCCTTTATAAAAGTGCTTCCTCCTCTGCCCCCACAGTACCCTTTTCTTGGGAATGTCTTGGGGCTAGGGTTCCTTAGAGCATCCCTTGGGAAATGCTGGTTTTGATAAAGGAATGTTTGCAGCCTTTGATCCAGGAAAGTGGCCCCAGAAGTCCTGTTAGTGGAGTTTGAAATTTGAAGGGGTGGCAAGGTGCAATGATATGGCCTCTGGTCCACAGGCCAGATTTCCTTCAACTGAATCCTATTCCTGTCCCCTATGTGTGCTGCTCTGGACCCTCCCCCTGGACTGATCCTGTCTGCTTGACCCAACAGAAAGGAGGCGTGGCATCAGGATTCAAGCACGTGGTACCCAATGAGGTGGTGGTGCAGAGACTCTTCCAGGTCAAAGGGCGGCGGGTGGTCCGTGCCACTGAGGTGCCCGTGTCCTGGGACAGCTTCAACAATGGCGACTGCTTCATCCTGGACCTGGGCAATGTGAGTCCTGCTCTGCTCTTCCCCAGGGAACACTGAGGTACTGAACCAGGCCTGACTCTAGGGAGATAGACAAACCTTTGGTAACACATGCAAAGACACAGACAGGGAAGTCAATAGGCACACGTGCTCTAGCCTTGAATCAGACACACCTGCAAAGACTCAGATATAGGTGTACCCAGCACTTACAGACCTCCACACATGTAAACTTAAGGCCATCATGCCATGGGCACAGCCCTCCTGAAGAGTGTACTTGGACTTCAATTGGCATATAGATTCCTCGACATCTTGTGTTCATATACACATCTTGTGTACCTTTTTACATATAATTCCTCCCTTAAAAATGCATGGCAGGCATGTGCAAAAATGTTAGGCTCTTGCCCACCAAGCATGGACATGGCACCATTATCAATGCTTATATACATAAACTTGGGTGTGTTGTTCAAGGACCCACGTATACATGTGACAGACGTGCAGCTGCACATGCACACTTGTATATGGCAATGTGGGTGGGGCACACTTACCCAGGCCCAACTTACAGATGTGTAATGCTTTGTACCCATTCATTCCAAATCCATGGGCCCTCATACTTGCAAATGAACATGGACAGACATTGCGCCCAAACCTCATGTTTACATGTGGTATAATGTCTATGCAGATGCAGGCACACACTTATTTAAAGCATAACAGGCACACAGAAGCGTGTGTGAGTCAGCTCTGTGCATTTCACAATGTGAACACACTGTGTAACCAACACCTAGATCAGGAAACAGAACCTCACCAGCCCCCAGAAAGCCCTTCTTGCCCTCTTCCAGGCCCTTCACCCCCAGGGATAACCACCATCTTAAACCCTCTCAGCAGCACAGAGTAGTTTTGCCTCTTTCTGAACTTTATATACATGGTACCATTCATTTTTATGTTTGACTTTTGCTTACCATTCCATTCCTTAGATCCATCCATATTGTAGATTGATCATTCTCCTTGTTCTATGAGATTCAATTGGCTGGATATACCACAATTTTTTTTATGCCTTCTGTTGTTGATGGGCCCTTGACGTAGTTTCTAGGTTGGGGCTATTCCACCTGGTGCTCCTCTGATGTTCTTGCACAGGTCTTGTGGTGGATATCTGGATGTAACCCTCGTAGGATATCGATAGACGAAGCTTTAGTAGCTATGACCAGATGGTTTTCCAATTGACCATTTCTGCTCCCACCAGCAGGCCAACATTTTTATACACATGCTCTGTGTAGTTGTATCTATGAAAAAACTTACATTCTGAACCATGCACTCACATATTCTGGTGCACCCAGATCACACACATGGTGCTTGATGTGCACCTGTGCATACTCCACCGGCCCTCACCATGCAGAGACCAAAGAGAGTTGCACATGCCCCACAGTGTCCTCCTGACCTTATATCCCTGGGCAGAGCTCATACGAAGGCTGGGGCATTGCCTTACCTGGGGTCCATGTCTTACAGGACATCTACCAGTGGTGTGGCTCCAACAGCAACCGATTTGAGAGGCTGAAGGCCACCCAGGTGTCCAAGGGCATCCGGGACAACGAGCGGAGTGGCCGGGCCCGAGTGCACGTGTCTGAGGAGGGCGCTGAGCCCGAGGCGATGCTCCAGGTACTGACGGCCATGTCCCAGGAGTGTGGGCAGGAGCTGAGCATGTAGACAGGATGCTCTTTACTTTCTTCCATTTAGTAGGCAATTTTGAGTTGAATTTGCTTTTCCATCCAGCTGGATCTGTTTAGGAAATGGGGAAGGGCAGCTTCCCTGACAACACCCAGACTCCCCTGAGAGGTGGGCTGGAATCCACCACGACTTGGTGTTTGCTGGGGTCATGAGCCACACCCGCCAGCTGGAAGGGCCAGGTCCTCCAATGTAGCTGAGGAAGCAGGTCTCTTGAGAGCAAGCCTGGTTCTGGAATCAGATCAGAAAAAGACAACCGAGACCCAGTCCTCTCTTTTCTGCCCATTCCTGGTGGTTTATGGCCCGTTTAGTTAACTGCGTGATACAGTTGTCAGCCATTTTGCTTCGTGAACGTGTCAGAAGAGGCAAACTTCACCAGGAAAATGGGGGATACTATGAACCCTGTTCCACCCACTTAGCTCTTGCTCTTCTTAGGGAGTTGGCATGTTGGTTTCTAGGAAGAGCAGGAAGTGATTATGGTAAGGAGGAGCCTGCAAGCGGCCATGGCTTGGGAGGGTTGAGGCGGTTGAGCCTAGTGTGGCCAGGATGGAGGAGTGAGGCAAGCTCTGCAGTCACAGGTTCAGTTCTGCGTGGCCACTCGTAGCTGTGTGCGTAAGTCACTCCATCTCTTCATCTCTTGGGACTTCTGTAAAGGAAGAGTGATAAACTGTGCCTCTGAGCATGGGTGTAAGCAGTAAGTGGTATCTCCTAAAGGCACTGGGTGGAAGGTGTGGTCAGTAGCTATAGTTACCAGGCTTAGGAGGAAATGGTAGAGTAAGTATCTGAAGGACCTTCCTGTAGGTAGAGGAGCAGGGATCTTCCGGGACTCTTAGAGACAGGTGGCAGGCTGATGTGGTTGAGGCACTGAAGATGCAGGCTGTCTTTGGAGGGGTTTTCCCCTAATTGGAGGGTCGCTCTGGATGCCTGTGTGGTCCTTGCCTGCCCGAGAGGGGGGTTCTGTCAGGAGTCCAGGCCCCTCCTGTGGGAGGAGGCTGCTGGGAGCTCACAGCCTCCCTTTCTCCCGCCTCTCCATCTCTGCAGGTGCTGGGCTCCAAGCCGACTCTGCCCGAAGGTACTGAGGACACAGCCAAGGAGGATGCAGCCAACCGCAAGCTGGCCAAGCTCTACAAGGTGAGCCTCAGCTGCTCTGTCCCCTTGGGTCATGCCCGGGAAGCAGGGGACTGAGCCTTCCTGAGCTCCATTGTGTGAGGCCTTGAGCTGAGCATGCTTGGGTGGTGTGGTAGGGAGCTTGGCTTCTGCAGGTTTCCATTGGGCAGCCATCTACTGCCTTTGCCTCCTGCACCAAGAACAAGAGAAAGCCATTGACCTCAGACACATCTGTGTCATGTTCATCCATGAGGTCTCTCCCTAGGACTCAGTTTTCTAGTCTGTAAAATGGGGAGAAGGACAGTAAAGTGAACTTTGCAGAGTTTCTTAGAATCCACAGAGAAAAATGACAGGAAAGCATTTTAGGAAAGTACTTGGGGAAATGCTACAGAAATGGGCATGTGGTGTTTTTTGTTTTTTTTTATTTTATTTTATTATCATTATTTTTATTTTGTTTGCACGGGGGAGGTTTGGGTTAATGACTTTATGTATAATTTCTTCCTTGTGATTTTAAAACTTAATTGAGGCTGCTCTTGAGCTAAGGAACTTTGGCCTGGTGGCTGAGCTCCAGGAGAAAGCCCCACGTAGCTATGACACTCCTGTTGTTCCTTGGGCTTAAATGGGGCACAGATGTTCATTACCTCCAAAGGAAAACCACGTTAATGATTTTTATTTTGATAAAGTAATGCATATTCACTATAAAAATAAAATAGCAATACTCAAAAATATAAAAAGATATAACATACAGATGATGTCTTATAGAACTGCACTTGCAACCTATATACTTTTATTAGCCAATGTCACTCCAATAAATTGAATAAAAATTAAATAAGTAAATACACATATACACACACACACACATATATATATACATATATATATATACATATATATATGTGTGTGTATATATATATATATGTATATATATATATATATACACACATATATATATATATGTATATATGGAGAGAGAGAGAGAGAGAGAGAGAGAGAGAGAGAGAGAGAATAAAACGTCCTAGTGGAGTTGGCTCAGTGGATAGAGGGTTGGCCTGTGCACTGATTGTGGTCAAGGGCACATGCCAGGGTTACAGGCTTATAACCAGTAGGGGGCATGCAGGAAACAGCTGATCAATGATTCTCTCTTGATCATTGTGATGTTTCTATCTTTTACTCTCTCTCCGTTCCTCTCTGAAATCAATAAAAATATATTTTAAAAAAAGAAAAAGAATCTCCTTAATCTGACTGATTTAAGATAACCAGTACTATTTTAAAATGTATTTTAATTTCAAAAGTAACAATATGCAATTTAAAAAAATGGCTCCCTTCCTCCCCTCTCCATGGGTTACCATGATTACCATTTAATGGGGGGAAAATAGTTCAGATTACATCTCTCTGCATCTAATTATATACTTTGTCCATCTCTACTCGATACAAATAGATCCAAACTATTCATGCCATTCTGTGGCCTTCATTTCTCCCCTCAGCTGTGGTCATGAATTCCTTTGTAAACTAGACTCACATGGCCCTTTATGGTGGTCTATTTATGAACATTAGAGTTTCAGCACATCCTTAATGATGGGCATTAGCAAATGTTTCCGCCTTTTCGGATTGCAGACAGTCTGACTGCACTTGTGCTAAATGTGGCAGTAGAGCAAGTTCCTAGACAGTGTCACAGGCTGAACAGTGGGTCGGTGATAGAAGATACTGGTTCTGGAGTCGGACTGCCAGGGCTCGAATCCCAGGCTGGTGCTCTCTGGTGTGCAGGCTGCCTCACCTTTCTGCGCTTGGTTTCCATGTGATAAAATGGGGGGAGTAGTGGAATTATCAGAGGGTTGTGGCAAGGATGAAGGAGTTCTATAATTGTGTAAGTTACCAGCTACACAAATTGCTCCGAACAGAGCTAGCACATACGAAGTGCTCAGTAAGTACCGAACACTAGTTATGTGAAGTTCGAACACATATTATTACCACGCTGCCTCTGGAAGAGCTCCCACAGAGCCCTCCCCGGGGGGTTGAAAGTGCTTGTGTGCCCAGAGCCTTGTCCACACCGGGTACTGTCAGTCTTTTGAATTTTGGTTGATATAGTTCACTGTTAAAAAATAACTTAATCAACTTTTTATTTTGGAATTGTTTTTAGGTTTTCAGAAAAAATTGCAAAGATAGTACAGAGTGTTCTCATATGTCTCTTCTATCAGCATCTCCTTAATATGTAACATAACCAGGTACATTTGTCAAAACTAAGACATTAACATTGGTTCTACACTAGTCACTGAACTACAGACTTTATCAGGTTTCCCCAATTATTTTGTTCCAGATCCCATTGCAAGCCACCGCATTGCATTCGCTTTTTATTTATATATTTTTTCCTGATGAGATTAACTCTCTTCTCAGCCAATTGTGCCATTCTTCTCCTACGCCGCCTGCATTTTATTCCCTTGCCCTCCCCATGTTCCACCTGTGTGTGGGTCACAGACATGGCCGTGACAAAGCAGGAAAAGAGAAAGAAGATCTGAGGGAGCATCAGAGCCTGAGGACGCAAGTGCAGGCATTACCCTGCCCTGTGTTTGTGGCAGGGGTTGCCTGTGGACTTGCGTTGGCTTGAGGTGCCCTCTGGGCAGCCCCAGGTGGTGGAAGTTACTCACATCTGGGCTCTTCTCCTGTCCCCTTAGGTCTCCAATGGTGTGGGCCCCATGTCAGTGTTGCTGGTGGCTGATGAGAACCCCTTCGCCCAGGGGGCTTTGCGGTCAGAGGACTGCTTCATCCTGGACCATGGCAAAGACGGGAAAATCTTCGTCTGGAAAGGTACGGGGGGCGGGGAAAGGGCTCTTAACTAACCGGGCCGTGGTGGGAGCTCCTAGACCAGTGGTTCTCAACTTTCCTAAGCCACGACCCTTGCATACAGTTCCTCATGTGGTGGTGACCCCCAACCATGAAATTTTACGATTGTTATGCATCGTGATATAAATATCTGCATTTTCTAATCATCTTAGGCGACCCCTGTGAAAGGATCGTTCGACCCCCAAAGGGGTCGCGACCCACAGGTTGAGAACCACTGTCCTAGAGCCTGGCAGGTGCTCAGCTCGGGAAGGAAATAAAGTGTGTTCCCTGGACCCCAAGGCAGTGGCGGGCTCCTCCATGGAAATCGGGGGTTGAGCTAAAGCGCCCTGGCTTGTGGTTGACTGGCTGTGTGATCTTGGGTAATTTACTTGCCTCTTTGAGTCTCAGACTTCCTATTCGGGCTAAAACCAGTGTTTCCCAAATGTGTCCTAAGACCAGCTTTTGAAGAAGTTAATTGGTATCATATAAAAAAATATGTAAAAAATTCATCTATAGCTTTGTGGTCAAATAAGTTCATGGTCAACACCAGGTGAAATTATGTTCCCAGGCCTGTTTACTGCACGGCTTGTCCAGTGCCTTTAACTTGCTAATGCATTGGGGGCTTTCATAAAGGTGGTCTGCTTTCTGTTGGAGAAATGCTGTGCTGGGGGTCGTGGACTCTTTGTGAGCTGTCTTGGGTGCTGATCAAGGGAGGCTCCTGGAAGACGCTGGCCCAAATGTTTCTGAGCAAGTGCATCAGCACTCTCCTCAGATGCTTTCTCATTATCCAGAGGAAGGGGGGAGGGAGGCGGTGGATGCAGAGCATGGCAGAGAGAGAGGGGGAGTTGAACACATGTGGCTGTCATCATCATCATCATCATCATTATCATCATCTTCTTGGCTCCTCAGCCTTGGCAGTGGGAAGGCTGGAGGCACCGGGATGCTCTCAGGGTTGGGAAACTCTTCAGACTGTGGAGTTGGAGGAAAGATGGCTCAGGGGAGAGTAGGAGCCCGAATGTGTGGTCTGCAGGCTTCAGAATCAATGGGGCAGATAGAGCTTTCCCACCTGCTGAGTGGCTATGGTCAAGCCGCTTAACCTCTCTGAGACATTGGTTTCTTTATACGTAAATGGGGATGAGATAATACTGATCTTTATCACACCCAGGGTCATTGTGTGGATTAAAATGAAAATACCTATGTGTAGTCCTAAGCACAGTTAATTATCCACGACGGTGGCTGTGGTTGCTGACATCAGCCAGGATCCCTGTTGGACTGCAGGGGATCTAGGAATGCTCAGCTCTAGGAGCGGGTGTCTCTCACGTTGGCTGCCCATAGTCTAAGAAGAGTAAGGGGGGAGGTCTGGCTGCTATGTTCTCTGGACCATGGAATGTTAGGGCACAGCCCAGACCCCAGGTCCCTTATCTTCTGTCTGCCTATAGGCAGGGGGGCCAACACCGAGGAGAGGAAAGCTGCCCTCAAAACAGCCACTGACTTCATCTCCAAGATGGACTACCCCAGGCAGACCCAGGTGAGTGTGGAGTCAGGTGAGAGAATGAGGGGGAGTCCAGTTTGAGTGAGAAAGGGCTGGCCTGGCGTGAGTGTCCCCCCCCTTAGTGTGGACTGAGGCTCCTAGGTCCCCTGCTGTCTTGGGGGTCCCAGCCACATCCTGCTCTTCTCTGACCCCTTCCAGGTCGCTGTCCTTCCTGAGGGTGGTGAGACCCCACTGTTCAAGCAGTTCTTCAAGAACTGGCGGGACCCAGACCAGACCGATGGCCTGGGCTTGACCTATCTCTCCAGCCACATCGCCAACGTGGAGAGGGTGCCCTTCGATGCCGCCACTCTGCACACTTCCACTGCCATGGCCGCCCAGCACGGCATGGACGATGATGGCACAGGCCAGAAGCAGGTACCTGGGGCTGGGGTGGGCATGGCCAGGCCCCTCCCTCGCTCCCTCCTAGGCACATCCGGCCCATGCACGGCCTCCTGCTTCCCCATGGACTTTTCTCTATGGAGTTTGGGCCACAGTTCTGGTGGATGAGATACTTTTGTCTTAATTTCTATAGCCAGCATACTCTAAGCACCTACTGTGTGCCAAGTGTCTCAGGACCCACCTGCCTATGAGAAATGCCTGGCCTAGAAAGGGAGGTGACCACAGTCACAGCTGATTGCTCAGACCTTTGTGGTCAGTGGGAGATAGGAGGCCAGCAAAGGAATTATGGGGACAGAGGAAGGTAGTGAGGGTAGGATGGTCTGGGCAGTCTTCACAGAGAAGGGGGCGCTGGGTTGGCTGTTTGTGTGAATATGGATTTGCTGCCAGAGAGGAGCAGCGGGTCTTACAGGAGGCTGGACGCTGTCTCAGAGCCTGGTGCTGAGGACATCCTCACGGAGGGTGTGTGGACTTAACCCCTACAAATTGTGGGTGCTAGTGATACAAGCAGAAATGTGACAGGCTCCGTTCTGTGCTCTCAGAACCCTGTGAAAATGGATTAGAGGCAGGAAAGTGAAGGTAGAGACCCCACGATGAGATTGTTATGGTAGTTTAGGGAAGAGAAGCTGACCTTGGGACCAGGAAGACAGTGAAGATGGCGAAGAGTGAGCCGGAGTTTAGAGATCTTCATGAGATAGAATCTGCTTCTAGCAAACATGCATTCCATTCCACATGATCGAAATAGCAAAAAGGCTAATTTTTATTATCATTTGTATCATTGGTATCATTCATTCATTCATTCATTCATTCATTCCTTGAGTGGGAGGAGAGGATGCAGTGAAAATTCTCAGGGTAGGGTGGTATGGAAAGAGTCCTGGCCGTCTGACTGTGTGATGTTGGGTAAATAACCTCTTTGAGCTTCACTTTTTTTTTTTTTTTAAACCTTTAAAATGAGGTTTAATCCCTTTCCACCACCTTCTAGAATTTTGAAAGTCCTGAGATTCTGGGCTTCTGTTTCCTGGGACTTGCAGGACTCAGAATCTGTGTAGCACCACCAGGTGGCGCTGCAGGGCCTCATGGCCACTCGGAAAAACCCTGTCACCAGAGCTCTGAAAAGAGATCTGCCAGCAGGGATCATTCTGAGGTCACCTAGGGATGGCCCTGCCTCTGGAGGCGATCTGTGGCGTCCAGACAGTTCAATAGTGATACCGACAATGGCAAAACTAGTAATAACTACAGTAATAATTCTAATAATAAAGTAGCTGCCGCACTGCAGAGCTAGCAGCACCCTGTGCCAGGCTCTGTGCTAGACTTTCATGAAGACATTCACTTGATCCTCACAACAAACCTTTCCAGTTTTCAGATGAGGAAACTGAGGTTCATAGAGTTTAAGCAAGTTGTTCCAGGTCACACACCCTCTAAGGAGATAGAGATTGGTCTGGATCTGGGTCATATGTTGATTTGTGCCCTCAGCTCTCATTGCTTTGCTCCCGAAAAGCCAGCTGCCAGGGCCTGTGCTGATCCCTCTGAGGAGGAAGTATGGGGGAAGGAAGGGGGCTCAGGAATTCAGAGAAGGGTTTGAATCCGAGTGGCCCTGTGATTTGGGTAAATGATTTAGCTTCATTCTGAGCCCAGGTGGAGTCACCTATCAAAAGCTTGTCCCAGGGGGAGCCACTGTGGTGGGGCCGAACCGGGGGGTGGGGTGCCGCACCAGGCTGAGCCCAGCTTTGCTCTGGCAGATCTGGAGAATTGAAGGCTCCAACAAAGTGCCCGTGGACCCCGCCACGTATGGGCAGTTCTACGGCGGGGACAGCTACATCATCCTGTACAACTACCGCCACGGCGGCCGCCAGGGCCAGATCATCTATAACTGGTGAGGTCCTGGGGCCCCGTGCTGTGGGGGGACTGTGGGAGCCCCGAGGGCAGGGGGCAAACAGGGCTGAAAGGTACGTCTGATTGTATGTGGGCCTGAGAAGGGACAGCACTCTGCTGGGCATGGTTCTCATGCAAAGAGCAACACCACTTGTCTTACTTCTTGGAAGGACTTTTCAGCCGTTCTTATGAAAACATTCCACGGCCATTGTAAGAGACGTGGTGCATGATTCCAGGGTGTGGCTGAACTTGAGTTTAACAGATTTCCTGCTGATGAATACTTGGATTATGGCAGTCTTTTGCGATTATGGACATTGTGTGGTGGTTGTTCAGAGAACCCTTTGCCCTCTCGGGTATCGGTTTGATTGTCTGTAATCTGGTGATTTGTGGGTTTCTCAGGCTCAGGTCCAAGGAGAGACTCAGGTCTCGGCGTGAACCCCAGTGCTAAGTATCACTTCCTCCCTCTTCCAGGCAGGGTGCCCAGTCCACCCAGGATGAGGTCGCTGCGTCTGCTATCCTGACTGCACAACTGGATGAGGAGCTGGGAGGTACCCCTGTCCAGGTGAGCACAGTCCTGTGCCTCTCTGGGCCACATTCTGGTCCTTATCTGTCTGTTCCCTCATCTGTCTATTTATCAGTCCATCCGTCCATCCATCCATCCATCCATCCATGCAACAAACAGTTAGGAGGACTTCCATGTGCCTGGCACTGCATTTGTAGGCATGAACACACAGACCTGCGCCTGCCCTGATGGGTTTCTAGTTTAGGGGACAGAATGACATTTACCAGACATGCACATCCCCAGGTGCATAATCACACACTGGAGATCAATTCACACGCTCTTACATGCAGTGAGTGGAAACCCTAAGACGCTGTAGGAGAAAACAGAGAGAAGCCTGGCAGAGCAGCTCAGAGCATGGGCGTGGTGGCAGCCTGCTTAGGACTGAGCCCTGTCTCCACCTGTGGGCAACCATGGGCCAGTCTCCGAGCCTCTTTATACTTTGTTCTCAAATTGTGGGTAATAACAGCACCTGTCTGGTAGGAGTGCTATGTGGATGACGAGTTAGTGTTTGTAAAGCATCTAGACTAGAGCCATGCCTGGCACATAGTAGGTTTCTTATACATGCATGTTAAGTGTAAGGATATAGATCCCACTAGGATGTAATCCGATTAGAGAAGGACCCCTATCCTCACCCTCTGGAGGAAGGGACTTGAGGTGAGGCCTAACGAATGGGTAAGAGTTGGCCAAGTAAAGTGTGAAGGTAAGCACATTCCAGGCAGAGGGAAGAGTTACTGCAAAGTCCCTGAGGTGGGGGCGTGAAGAGGGGCTTTGTTATTAGAATGATAGGAGTCTGGAGAGATGCTCACAGAAGCCATGGTGAGGATGTTGACCTTGATCCTGAGAGCAAGGGGGTATTGTTGAGGGATAAATCTGATGTGAGGTGATTTGGGGGTCTGAAAGATTGTTCTGGCTACAGTGTGGGACCCTGAGGGCAGCAGAGCCAGGTTGGAAAGATAAGGGGGAAGGAGACAGAATTCTCCCTCCTCTATCCTACATCTGGAGTGGGTGGGACTCCAGGTTCAGATCCAAGGTTTGTGCCCTGAACTTTGTGACAGTGGTGGTCTCTGGGTGCTGGGCATTCTTGGCCTCATTTTACGAGGAAGAACCTGAGAGGTTGAGGCAGGTGTCCAAAACGTCACCATCAGTGCGGTGCTGGGATCTGAGCTGTAACCCAGCTGTGGGGGGTCATACTAAGGAATGAGCACAGTACTCCCAACACATGAGATTTCCTCTTACTCGAGAGGCCATAACTGGGCTCTGGCTGGGCACATGGGCAGGAGCAGATGTGACGTATCTTGGCTTATACCTGCAGCCTGCATCTGGGGCACACTGACTGTGCGGGAGGGGTCTCCAGAGCCGGAAGGTTCGCTTCTCACCATCACTGGCTTTTGTGCCTGGAGCTGATATCACCATCCTGAAAGCATGTCTGCGAACAATCCCTGTGCTTCCATTTAAGGGAACATTTGCAAACATGGGCTCTCTTGCTTCTTGGCCCAGACTCAGGGTCGGGTCAGCAAAGCAGGTCCTCTTGGGATGGGAGAGCTACTGCGCCTGTGCCCGAGGGACCTCCAGTCGCAGCGGTGTCTCCGGTTTTCCGAGAACTCCCTTTGCCCTGCACAGCCCTGTGGGCTGTAGGGCCAGCTCCGCACCACACGCACACAAGCGTGATGGCCTCGTCTGGGAGGCTGGCCCGAGCTGTGCCCTCCAGGGAGGGAGGAAAGACTAATGCCCCCGCTCTTCTGACTTGCTCTCTTGTCTCCCTGCCAGAGCCGTGTGGTCCAAGGCAAGGAGCCCGCCCACCTCATGAGCCTGTTTGGCGGGAAGCCCATGATCATCTATAAGGGTGGCACCTCCCGCGAGGGTGGGCAGACGGCCCCCGCCAGCACTCGCCTCTTCCAAGTCCGGGCCAGCAGCTCCGGAGCCACCCGAGCTGTGGAGGTAACTGACACCCAGACCCGGGACCCCAGGAGGGTGAGGCCTCCTAGGAACCTCCAAGGCTTGATGGGCAGGTCTCTGGGTACAGGACTGGGTGAGGGATTAAGAAGCAACCTTTTGTACCTGGCAGCAGGATTGTATGTCTTAGCCTTCCCCCTGGTTCAAGGATGCCCCTGGCACATCTTCCATAACAGGGAGCTCAAGCTGACCATCGGGGCACTTTCCGATTACTTTTCAGTTGGCTACTGTCCCTTTCATGATGGAAGGTGCCCCCTGAACATAATCCTACAGAATGCTCTGAGCAGCCTGGAAGAGAATAGAACTATCACGTCCTTTATTCTGGGCACTCACCCTCTGTGAATGCACCCCACAATTCTAGAGTCACCTGGGCTAGCCACAGGGCATGAGTGACCCCTGGACATCAACTAAGCCCCTCAGTGTCCAACGTCCGTGCCCTCAGCTGGAAAGGGCGGTGCTCACCCAAGTGCCCACCTCCGGGGGTCCTGCTTCAGTGTCTCCTGGGCTGTGAGAGGGAGGCCAAGGGCATTTCATTCGGTTTCCTAGTCACCAAACGCTCTCCTCCCAGATAATGCCGAAGGCCGGCGCACTGAATTCCAACGATGCCTTTGTCCTGAAAACCCCCTCGGCCTCCTACCTCTGGGTGGGCGCGGGAGCCAGCGAAGCGGAGAAGACGGGCGCCCAGGAGCTGCTCAGGGTGCTGCGGGCCCAACCCGTGCAGGTGGCAGAAGGCAGCGAGCCAGGTAGGAAGGACCGAGGGGCGGAGGAGCCCGCTGCTCTCTGTGGACTGGAGGTGTCAGGTCACCTGGCCTTCCTTCTCTCTGGGGGCTCTGTGTCCTCACCCTTTCTCACGGCCTGTCTCCTGAAGGGTGGTGACTAAAAGCTCGTCGGGTGAAAGTGAGGACTGTGGTGCGAGAGAGAGGCCTCCGGGACTTAGAGAAAGGAGAGCGCAGGGCGGGCTGGGGCAGTCAGGGAAGCCTGCTGGAGGAGGTGGTCAGGTGCTAGGAAGCCTGGAGAGACCATTGGCAGGGGCTGCGGACTCTTCTAAACTTCAGACTCTGTGCACCAAGGGCCACGGGCTGCCCCTCTGTGTCCGGAACTCAAGCCAGCAGCCTCTCTGTGCTCAGTCTCTCTGCTCTTCTTTTAATCCCACTCCCTCCTGCTTGGTGCTTCACAGACCCGGGAAAGAGCCGCGTGTCTGGTGGAGCCTTCTGAGAGGGCGGACACGCTCCTTAGCTGCCAGGTCCAGTTGCGTGGCCCTCAGTCACGTGTAGCCAGCGAGCGCTTGAAATGTCACTGGTGGGAATTAGCATGGGGAACGGAATTTTTCATTGTATTGCACCTGAGCGAATTTAAAAGTTAAACAGTTTGGCCGGCACCCTTGGGCACTTTTTATTTCACCTCGCACCTCCAGGTCTTTGTGGACCAAGCAGGTTTAGGGAAAAGACTGTGGGGATGGGAGCTTGGGAAGGTCTGCATCCGGCTTCCCTCGAGTACTGGCTGGGTGACGGCTGAGTGTGTTGCTGCGTCTCTCGGAGCCCCAGTCGGCTCGTTTGCTGAGCGGGAATAATTGTCCTCATCCCGCCCTGCTGTCAGGCATCCACTGCCAAGTCTGTGCCTCGGGAGGCTCCGTTTCATCACCTTCGAGTCTCCCAGGCCCCGTCCCTCCAGGCGCCCCTGGGATTTTAAGATGAAGGGCGGGGGCTGAGAGCGGCGGCTGCTCTAGGGCAGGGCGTGTTCCAGAGGGATGAGAGGTGCCAGGGAGGCAGTGGTGTCAGGTGGCGATTTGTGTGGCCTCCCCTCACAGACAGCTTCTGGGAGGCCCTGGGGGGGAAGGCCACCTACCGCACGTCCCCGCGGCTGAAGGACAAGAAGATGGACGCCCACCCTCCTCGCCTCTTTGCCTGCTCCAACAAGATCGGACGCTTTGTGGTGAGTGCCTGCGTGTCCCAGGGGAGGGGAGGTGGAGGGAGTGGGGAGGGGGCGTGTTTCAGGGAGCAGGGCCCAGGGCTGCAGGGGCAGGGAGAAGCCAATCTGCTGGCACAGCGCAGAGGAGGGAGCCCCCTGCTGGCCAGAGCCGGCTCTGCAGCTCCCTCCTCTGTGCGGTGGGGAGCCTTCCCAGGGCAGGAAGAGGGGGCTGGCTGGGCGCTTTGTTTCACCTCTTCCGTCCCTTCCCAGATCGAAGAGGTCCCTGGCGAGCTCATGCAGGAAGACCTGGCCACTGATGACGTCATGCTCCTGGACACCTGGGACCAGGTGGGTGAAGGACAGAAGGCAAAGGGAGTGGGAGGACCTGGACGTCCAGCGCTAAGGTGTTGACAGAAGCCTGAGAAGAGGCAGTGCCAGGTGTTGCTGGAAAAGTGCATTTCAAATCCTAGTCTTCTGTGTGCTCTGCCGGCTGAGCGTTTGTCCAGACCTGCGCCTGGAACCTCCCCTCCTCGTCCGGCAGTGAGTGTGGCCAGCGCCCTCACGCTCTTTTTTTTTAAATTATTTTTTTAATATATTTTATTGATTTTTTTACAGAGAGGAAGGGAGAGGGATAGAGAATTAGACACATCGATGGGAGAGAGACATCGATCAGCTGCCTCCTGCACACCCCCTACTGGGGATGTGCCTGCAACCAAGATACATGCCCTTGACCAGAATTGAACCTGCGACCTTTCAGTCCGAAGGCCGACGCTCTGTCCACTGAGTCACAACAGTTTTGGCCCTCATGCTCTTTTCATTTCCCATCTCTCCGCCAGGTCTTTGTCTGGGTTGGAAAGGACTCTCAAGAAGAGGAGAAGACGGAAGCCTTGAACTCTGGTGAGAACCCAAGTCTGCCTGCGGGTCGTTTCACACGGTCCGAGTGGGAGCAGCTTCCTTAGAGTCTGGGAGTTCGTGACAGGGGGGTGGGGACTTCCTCACCCGTGGTCAGTCCCACGGGAGCCCAGCCTGGGGTGGAGAGCGCCTGCAGAAAGCCTCAGGTCACGCCCGGGAAAGGAAGGAGCAGAGAGCAGCTGCTCGAGTTCCCAGAATGCCCGAGGACTGACCTTCCCGGGGTTTCTGTGATGGAAAACAGAATGAACTTGACTTGGGAGCCGGGATTCCCAGAGCTGGTTCTTTAACCTCTCCCATTAGGGACGGCGAGAGAGACTAACCCAGACAGGAGGTGAAGCTGTCACCCCGCCCCCTCCTGGGTTCCTGGGCAGGGTGGTGGGAGAGTCCTGTGAGTATCACTGCAGTTAAGGGACAGTGGTGTCTGGTGCAGAGACTGGGCATTAGGGACAGCAGGACCGAAAGCCACCTAAGGTGACTCCTGCTCTGAACCCTCTCCCTGGCGAGGGAGGCGCTGAGGATTCCTGGTTTCCTTCTCCTGTGTGTGTGCATGCAGCTAAGCGGTACATCGAGACGGACCCAGCAAATCGTGACAGGCGGACCCCCATCACCATGGTCAAGCAAGGCTTTGAGCCGCCCTCCTTCGTGGGCTGGTTCCTTGGCTGGGATGACGACTACTGGACCACGGACCCCTTGGACAGGGCCCTCGCGGAGCTGGCTGCTTGAGGAAGGGCGGGCCCCACCCCTGTCACCGGTCAGTGCCTTCTAGAACTGTCCATCCCTCATAGCAGGGCCATCCTGATGTGCGTGTGTTTTTTTACAGTAGCCAAAAAACGGCCCTGCAAACATTCAGGGTCCTATCAGAATTGTCTCAAAAATCAGTGCTTTTGAGAATTGAATTCAATAAAAAGCCTTTTTGAAGTGAGTTGGCCTGCTGTGGCTCAGTGCGTCCCCGTAATTACTCTGAGGACGCCCAGGGAGGGGCCTCGCAGGTGCCTGGGTACCAGGGCAGCAGCTGCATTCACTCTGGGGGTTCATCCTGGTCCTTCAAGAAGCAGGTGCCACGGGAAAATGAAAGCTCACAGGCTGCCCTGAGGGGAACTGTATGTGGAGGGAACTGGGGAAGGCCCGAGAACGAGCAGACCCAGATGCAAGTCCACTCCCAAGTGAAGGAGAGGGAGGGAAGCTTGGGTAGAAGCATTGTATGTGGTGGGCAGTCCAGGAAGGTTTGGCCAAGCTTCTGGGGAATCTTTGAGCCGAAGTCCAAAAACATATTTATAATCTTATGTTCCCTTTTTGTTATTTTTGTGTGTGGTAAACTACACATAACATAAAATATATCATTGTGACGACTTGTAAGTGTACAGCTCAGTGGCATTAAATACAATGTGGTGTGGCCTTCCCCAAACATCTATACATATAAAAGGCTAATATGCTAAGTGTCCCTCCCACCATCCAACTGGTCACTATGACATGTGCTGATTACCAGGGGACAGACGCTCAAAGCAGGAGCTGCCGAGCTGCAGTGACTTGGCAGTAATGGTTCTCGGGTGACGCACCCTGGAACCAGAGAAGAGGGAGCCCGATTCCTCGCAAGGCCACACAGTTCTACCTTTGGCCATGGGTTCTGTTGTTGTTGGGGCATTGTCGGCCGATTCTGGTTTACTGAACAATTTGCATTTGCGCTCCACACCCTGTACGACAGCCACTTTGCAGAGTGCCCTGTCGCACTCTAGAACCTCTCGGGGGATGTCAGAGAGCTGGTTTCTGCCCGGTCCCCACTAGCCAGACCGAGGGACACTCCCCCCCCACTCCCGCTAAAGGAACTCAGCTCACCCCCCAGATGCCTTTTGAGCCACAGTGCCATCCCAGGTGCATCCAGCCAGGAAGGGACCGTGGGAGGTTGGTTTCAGGGCGAGTCTGGCCATCTGTCTCTCCCAGTCCCACCCCACTGGCCACCTTCTAATTAATTTCCTTTCAGTGTGCACAAATTCATGCACTGGGCCTCTAGTTTGTCATAATCCCCAACATAAAATCTGTGTCCATTAAACAGTAATTTCTTATTCCTCCATCCCCCACCCTGTTCCCCTAGCCTGTTTAACGTATAGTCTTTATGTCTCTAATTTACCATTCTAGGTGCCTCATATAACCATAATCATCCACTATTTGTCCTGTGTGTCTGGCTTATTTCACTGATTCAAACATTTTGTCGCATATGTAAAAATGCCACTCCTTTTTGTGACTAATATGCCACTGAATGTAGATGGGTAGGTCCCGTTAGGCCTCCTCCCTTTTGCGTAAGATCAGAATTAAAGCTTTTATGTAAAAAATCTTCAGATTTCCTTTGGTTAGCTAAGCCAGTTACTAAAGTAGGTCTTTCACAAAAGCCAAGTGGTGCAACTTACACTTTTGTAAAGCGGAGGATACTCTTTGTTTGAGGCCATTTTGGCTTATGAAAGGTTTCATAGGCATATACCCTCCTTTCGGACAGCAGGGTACACCACTATTTTTCCATCGCTGGACATACGGGTCCTTGCCACTTTTGGCTATTTGAATAATGCTGCTGTGAACATTGGAGTACACATATCTTTTTGACTCAGAGTTGTTGTTAAGCCTAAGATGGAGAAAGGGGATAACAAGATGATAGGTAGACAGTCATTTTGTTGGATACTTTTTTGGAGCCAGGTGCTGAAAATAATTACTAACAGTAATGGTTCCTTTCAGTCCTGGGACATCTAGTAATTTTCAGAGGGCTTAATTTCCAGCCTGTTTCTTCCCTTCCCCCTTACCTCTCTAAATTTTCAGGGAAGATTCCTAGCCTTCATTGTGGTGAATAACTTTCTCGAGTTTCCTAAAATCTCAGTTTTCTTAGTGGTTTCAATTTTCTTAATACGTAAACTCTTTTTGGCTGTAGGGCAGATTGAAAAGGGCTTTATCCTATTAGCACATGTGAATCCTTTTTAATGGGATGGTAAACAGGATTCCCAGAGCTGGCTCTTTAACATCTCCCATTAGAGGACAGCAAGAGAGGAATGAACCAGCCTGATCTGACCCCAGAGCTGCTCGAATTTAAAAAGATATTAGAGATTATCCGGTTCAGGGGTTCTTAAATCTTCTGACAGGCAGAGTGATGGGGTCAGCACACATTTGTATGAAATTTGAAGTTGTATGCAAATTGGTGCTCTATAGCTTCCAACACATTCTCAAAAGATCGGAGGACCCAAACAGGTAAGAGTTCAATTTCTTATTTTAACAGGTGAGGCAAATGAGGTCACATTACAAGTTTCCTGATGTAGTGGGAAAACACTGAATCACAATGGTTTTAAACTAGGTTCTGTAGAATTCTCTGAGATGCTTCAGTGATTTTATGACGATTTGATTCAAATTCCATTTTAAAAGTGATAACAAATAGCACAGGGCCCTTGAAACAAAATGGAGGAATTAAGGAAATGTAGAGCCTGATGTAAGGATGTAATTTCCTTTTATAACTTCGATTACTATTTTTTTTATTTTCATTTGTAACTTTATTATTATTTTACTTTCTTTATTAATTAACATATTATATGTGTCCTTATTCCCTCTTTACTCCCCCAACTCCCCATTCATGCCCTTACCTCCTGTTGTATTTTTGTTTTTAAAATATCCTCATTGGTTGGCATTAAATGTTATAAATGTGAATTTAAGAATTTATCCTGATAAGACACTTCAAATCTTTTATCAGTGTACAGTTTCCTTTGGGGGGGAAAAAAAAAAAGGATGGAGTTTCTGCTAAATGTTTGAAAACCACTCGTTCACTATTTACTTGCTGAGCAACCTTGGGAAGACCCGGTATTGTTAAGGGGCCACATAAGCTTAAAGGTCCATGGAACCCGGGTATCCTCCAGCTCGGGCTAGTGTTGTAACATGTTATGGTTACAAACCCCCGATCTTGGACTGAACTTTGGCCTAGCTCTGATGGCTCAAAATGAAAGTTCAAATTTAAGGCCTGTTTCGGTTGGAGGACAAAGTTTACTAATCAAATGAACTGTCAGTCTTGGGAAGGTGTTTTCTGTATATAAAATAACTGCTGCTGGCCCGGTGTATATGGGAGTGGTGGAGGCAGGCACCACCCCCATGGAAATGCATTTAGACATCCTGAGTCTTGGGCATGGGACAGTTCCATGTTTGATCCCACCTCTGCTCCTTACCAACCATGTGACTTTGGGTAAGTTTTAACCTTTGAGCCTCAGTATCCTCATCTGTAAAATGGGGACAGTAAAGTGTCTTCATCAAGCTGTTTTTGAGGATAAAATGATAGAATGTATGTACCAGTATTTGAGCACAGAGCTGGGTACCTGGTGCTCCGCAAATGGAAGCCACTAAGTCAAGACAGTTCTTCGAAGGTTGAATGTTGCAGGTAACACCCAAATGATTGATTTCACATCATTTATTTGTCTCTTTTTAAAGTAGACAGTATGCCTGTGTGATTAGCTGAGTGATGGCTAGAAGCGAGTCCTATCCTGTTTGGATTGAGGCAAGGGAAATGTAAGCAGCCAAGGATTCAGGGGATGCCTGGATCTCAAATTCCCAGGGAAAATGTGCGGGCAGGTGCAACAGAGGGAGAGACGGCAGATGGACTACGATAGCCTCTCCTCTTCTTCCGACCCTGGAAGAGCACGTAATAAAGCCAAGACAGGCAGCCCAAGACAGGAGGATCTGCTGTGCCACTTCTGAAAAATGAAAACCACACACACTCAATGCAGGAAGAAACAGCTCGCACCCAAACAAAGTTGGGACAGCTCGCTCTTTATTATGTACAGCATTGGGAAGGTAGACTGCTTGGAACACACACACTCTCATCCTAGACCTCCTCCCTCCCAGGTGATTTCATTCCAGACTCTGGGCTTTGAAGCCACAAGGCACAAAAGCAGAGACTGCTTGGTATCTGGAGGCAGCGAAACTCAAGGAACAGAAAACATTGCTACTCAAGTCTGGGAAGAGATTTTCAGCCAGGATATGTGGTTGTTTTCTGGTCCTCAGTGGTCAAGTGAGCCACCACACAAAGGAGATAAAATCATTATTTTCAAATTACACATGCAACTTGAGTTCAATCATATATCTCATAATCTAAGCTGGGAATTAGGATACACAGTGGTTTGAGGTTTTCTAAAATAAACTGGGAAACGGAGTGTAGGGAAGGGGACCCTCACAGGCTGGGATTGACAGTGATCTGGATAAGGACAGATAGGAAGAGCAGCTCTGGGTAAGGAAGCAGCCATTCTTAGACTTCTCTAGGTGAACTCAGCCTCAAAGAGGAGGTGACACAAATGTCACCAGCCAGAATTCCAGACCAGTAAGAAGAATGCAAGGTTGCTTATAAAATAAGGGTGCTTATAAAATAAGAGGTGCCTCCTAATATCACAGGTGAAGCAACTGTGGTTCAAAAGGGCTAATCACTTCCTTTTTTAGCATCAACATACATGATAGAAAAAGTACAAGTCAGCAAATGCAAAAGATAGACATTTATATAGATATCCTCAGTTTGACTGTTTCCCCAAGCTCATTGGATATGACATGCCCAATATATTGTGAATTCTTTATACATTTAATGAATGAGATCAGTAACTGAGATATTTCCCAGAATGCAATAGTTAATAGCAGGCAGAGAGTAAAATACAATGGTTTTCTGAAGATTTTTTTTAAGAAAAGTATTAGTTCTTAAGCTATTCAAATGGCTATCAAGACAATTGTTTGTAGAACTCAAATTTTTATTTAAAAAATCAAAACTGTTTAGGATCTGATATATGAAAATAGGCAAAAGTGAGAAAAGAGCACTTGCGTGACAGGTAGTTAGCTAATTTGAAGGGCCACATTATTTCAAAGGACCTCTATTATAGTGGATTTAAAAGTCTTTCAAAGATTAATCATTTTCATTGATCTTGACCTTCCTCCAGAGCTGACAGGTACTGGCAAGAGAATAACTAGTCTCAAGTGAGGATTATTTTGAAACATGGTTTAGGTTTAGAAAGTAAATGGATGTTACAAAATTGCCTTAAGTAAGATTCCCCGGAAGTAAGGCACATGTGGCCCAAGAGAAGCTGGTTGTAGCTTAAGGTCACTGTCTTTTGAAAACATTTGTCCAGCCCAAGGTGTCAGGGGGTGGTTTCCTTTGGCCAGGCTCCTGATAGAGGGTGCACAATAATTCCATAAAAGTTAAAAAAAAAAAAAAGAGGGCATTAAACTAGTACATAATGATGTAAAAATGTGGAGTTCAATATTTAAAGAATAGGAGATTATTCTTATATAAATCTCTCTCACACACAGTATTTACAAGCTAACAATCTTTACCTGTTGCTAGGATCCCTGTACATTCTAAGAACATTACTCTCAATAAGTGGAAAAGGAAAGGGAGAGAGAATAGGCAAGGTTCCCGCCCTACCCTCTCCTTATGGGGTAAAGGCTAATTTGGTCCCCACATCATCCTCGGGAGGGAAGAGCGCATCTCTGTGTGGGCCTCTGGGCCTCACTGATTTCCCCTCATCATGCCTTGCAACATATCTATGGGCAGAGGGAAGACAATCGTGGAGTTTTTCTCAGCAGCAATGGTGTTTAGTGTCTGAAGGTACCGGAGCTGGAGGGCCGCAGGAGACTCGCTGATGACTATGGAGGCTTCCTTCAGAGCCCTGGAGGCGTTCATTTCTCCCTCGGCGGCAATGACCTGTGGGACAGCAGAAGGAGGGATCAAATGAGAGAAAATGGCAGGTGCCAAGCAGCAATCGCAACACTTTCCAAGGAGTAGGCCGGAATAGTTTTAAGGAAATCCACTGCCGGTTATTAGTTTCCACGTTCTTTTTCCTATAACTGAGTATGTGCCTGAGGTCAAGACATCCTTTTTTACTAGTGCCTTTCTCCCATTTCCCAGGGTACCAAACAAAGACAATTCAAAATACTGTGTATGGGCTGAGAAAGTGAATGACTCGTATGATTGCATACAAATATCTTGCAAGCCAGAGGGATTTCCAATTCTTGGGTTTCAAAGAAAGGAAAGAAGGCCTTATCAAACTGAAAGATGCTAGATCATTAAAAATATTTTTTTTGTGCGTGAAAGAGCACTTTATTATTTTTTAGCACATAAATTTAGAGGCATCGCCAAGAATTGCATAACATAAAACCTTCCACTTTCATCTATTTATTTCTTTAGATAAGTTTTCTTAATCCTTATACCTATAAAAATAAAAAGTAATAAA
>PVJN01030506.1:0-25575 GCA_004026805.1 Lasiurus borealis | reverse complement strand
CCCCCCCGCTCCCCGCAATTACTGCCTCCCTCACTCCTGCTCTGGCAGTCCCAGGGTGGGCTCCACAGAAAGTGCTCAGTCCCCAGCCTCCAGGAGCCTTGCAGCCGTTCATAAAAGCGTGACTTGGAAATTCCAAACCTCAGGCTGAAATAGGGGGTCCAGGCTTGGCCTGCTTCTCCCAGTGGTCGCCAAGGGCGGAGGACAGGGCTTCCCTGGGAGAGGGTCCACCGCGGAGAAAAGGCAGCAACCAGAGTGGAGGAGTGGAGCACGGGGCTGGGGGCAGAGAAACCCTAGGACACAGCTTGGAGGGCCCGGTGGCACACTCCTGTCTATCACCTGGCCTGGGTTCTTGTATCTGTGAGTTTCTAAGGGCTCCTGGTGACTTTTCAGAACAGGTAAGAGGATTAGTTCTACGTTGAGGAAATGGGTTCCATTGTCCCTCGCCACCCTCCTCTGATACATTCTCACCATCTCCCACCCCAACATCCACACGGTCCTGGATGCCTCCCCCCGGGGCCTGGGGCACAGCCTGGTGCCTTGGTCTCCATTCCTGAGGTGGAAGAGCATTCCTGTCCATGGTAAGGAGAGGGTTGGACTGAGCGAATTAAAACCCCCAAGGAAACGGGGGAGAGAGGATTTGGTCCCTGTACTCGAGGTCTAGAGGCCGTGTCTGCGGTGGTAAGTGGAGAGCCGGTCCCGGCCCCTTCCATCTCCCCAGCAGGAAGTCACGTGTTGCGGAGGGGTCTTTATCGCTCTGAGGTGGTCAGGGCTGGGGACACATGGGTTTAGGAGGTACATGTTTGGGGCTTTAATGACCTCTGAGTAGTCCTTTGGGAGGCTATGTCCCCACCCTGTGACTTCTCCTTTGGACAACAGGGACAACGACTATCATATCTTCCAAAAAAGAACAAAACCCGATTCATGCCAGGTCACACACCTGCACCTGAGAAACCCAGGCCACCAGCTGGATTAGCCCGGATGGTCTCAGACAGCACTGGCATATTGACTAGAACTGGAAGGGGTAGAGGTGGGCAGGATGATCTTCGGGGAGAGCTGTGAGCCAGCTCTGGTGACCTGGGCCCCAGCCCTCACCCCAGTCCTGTCTGGTAGGGTCAGGGTCAGGGCCCGGGTCGTGCACCTGAGGTTGAGGAAAGCCTAGGGGGAGGGAAGGGAGCTGGAAGGGAGCCAGGAGCCTGGACTGGGTGGAGGTGGTGACCCCCACTTGGTCTCAGGGGAGAGCAGAGCAGGGCCTGGTCCTTGGTGCTTTGGGCAAGACCTCAGGGATTGTAGAAGGGAAGCTGAAGGCCAGAGAGGACCAGAGACCTCCCGGGGCCCAGTAGGGCTGTGGGGTCTCCTGGGGATTGAGCAGGGGTGCCCTCCTGTGATCCTGAGGACGCTTCCGGGCTCCAGGAGTTGTGTGGAGGCAGGCACCCTGGATGGCTTCCCCGCACTGTCCCCAGAGTTTCCCTTCGCCTTGGGGCCTTCCCTTCGCACCCTACTGATGCCAGGACTGCATGGACCCACAGACATGCATCCAGGTTCCTTTAGAAAGCCCACAGAGGCTGGCATTTTCAAAAGGAAGTTTATTCCCACGGAAAGGGACAAATGAGAAAATGCAGCCGCTCTCAGCCGTCAGCTCCGACCCGGGTGGGATTGGGCAGCTGCGGCCCAGGCCTTCCCTGCCTGTCCTCCGACTCCTCCAGCTCTCAGGGACGAATGTCTCAGGACGGCCAAGGCTGTTCGTCTCCCTGCCACCCCCCTGGCTCCCGCAGGTGTCCCCTGTCCAGCTGGTGGTGGCAGCCTCTGCGGACAACAGTCCAGGAGCGGCCTCGTCCCTCCGAGCCAGGCCCATGCACTGCCGCCTGCAGCTCGCCGGGGGCCCGGGCCCCTCTACCTTCGGGGAGCCTCCTGCAGGCGCGCGGGGGGCTGGCTGGCGGGGCGCCGGCCGAGGCCCAGCAGCGCCCGGCACTGGCGGGCGAAGGCGGGGCTGGAGAAGCAGTAGAGCACGGGGTCCAGGACGCTGTTGAGGTAGGTGAAGGCCAGGGAGCCGTGGAAGAGCTGCGCGCAGAGGCGCAGGGCGCGGCAGGCGCGCAGGCGGAAGGCCACGAGGGACGCGGCGCCCAGCAGCACGCTGGGCAGGAAGCACACGGTGTAGACGGCCACCACGGCGGCCAGCACGCGCAGGGCCCGCCGCGGGCCCGCCCGCCCGCCCAGGCCCCGCCGCCGCTGCCGCCGGAGCGTCAGCCGGATGCGCGCCGCGGCGAAGAGGATGAGCGCCAGGCACAGGGCGAACTCCGCGAAGTAGAGCGCGCGGTGCCAGCGCTGCGCGGCGCCCGGGCTGGCGCCCAGCCGGTAGCTGACGCAGGAGCCCGCGGGCGGCGTGAGCAGGAGCAGGGGGCCGTGCAGGAGCAGGACGGCCGCCCAGAGCGCCCCGGCCAGGCCGGCGGCCGCGCGCCCCGAGGCGCGGCTGAGCGCGTGGCGCGGCCGCACCACCTTCAGGTAGCGGAGCAGCGCCACGGCCGCGAGGAAGGCGGCGCTTGCCGAGCGGTTGGCCGACAGCAGGAAGAGGCTGGCGCGGCAGGCGGCGGCGCCGAAGCGCCAGGTCTCGCGGCGCAGGTAGTAGTCCACGCGCAGCGGCAGGCCGGCCGCCAGCAGCAGGTCCGCGGCCACCAGGCTCGCCAGCAGCACCGCGTTGGCGGACCAGGGCCGCGCGCGCGCGCAGAAGACGAAGAGCGCCAGGCCGTTGCCCAGCAGGCCCAGCAGGAACTCGGCGCCCAGCACGGGCGCCAGGAAGGCGCGCACCGCCGGGGAGGAGGCGGGCAGGCAGGGCGCGGCCGCCGCGCTCCCGTTCTGCAGCGCCATGGGCTGCTTTGGGCCGCGGAGCCACTGGAGACGCCGCCGGGAGACAAGGGCCCGGTCTTTCTGCTTCTAGGCGGGCGCCACCACAATGACTGAGTCTCCTGGGGTTTTCATGGGTATCCTCGAAGCTCTGGGGAACACCCAGTGTTCCTGTTTGACACCCAGTGTTCCTGTTTGACACCCAGTGTTCCTGTTTGATAGCAAAGAGGAACCCCAAGATTCTCCCTTCCCTCCCCTTCCACTCCCTTCCCTTCCCACCCTGGCGGATGCCCCTCCCCAGGTCTGGGAACCCAGCCTGGAGAGGGCATCTGTGCTGCCCCTGGCAGAGGAGGCTCAGCGGGGGTGAGATGGAGGCCCAGGGAGACCTGAAGTGCAAGGAGGTCCCACCGGGGGTGAGCTGGGGAGAGTGTGTGTGGTCAGACGTCTGCTTGCTGAAGGCAGAAGCTGGTCCCATAAACCCACAGCTTCCAGGATCATGCAGGCCACCCTGGACAGTCCCCGCCCTCTATCATCATAACAGGCTGGGCAGCCGTCTCCTGGCCCCCACAGCTCCCGTGGAGGGACTAGGGGCCCAACAGGATGCTGTGCGGGGAGAGGGAGGCAGGGCACCCAGACACCTGCCGGTGAGCATGGCCTGTGGGAACCAGCCCGCTTCTGCCCTGCCAGCTGCTGTATGATTCCTGATGATTCCAAAGTCTGTGAGGGTCCCACGTCCAAGTACGCGATGAAACACATTCCACAGGCAGAAGGTCCCCTGCTGTGAGCTGGGGACCTGGGGGCTTCTGCCCGGAACAGAGCAATCCTGGGAATACTGGAGTTTCCCTGTCCACTGTCCACTCCACTCCGCCTCCCCACCATGTGGCCAGGCCTGAGGGCAGAGACAAGAGCCTAGGCCGCCTGATAACCTGGGACAGCACCACGGGAGGCTGTGGTTCCAGGTTCCAGGTCCTGACACCTACCCCTGCCAACTGACTGTGGTCAGCAGTGGGCCATGTGCTGCCAATTCTGCCTGGGCCTCTGGGTTTTAGGCATGGTGGCCACTGGCTCCTCTCCCACAGAGCCCCCTGACCTTGACTTCCCTCTGGCCAAGGCCCACGGCAGCCAGGCTGCGTACAACTGCAGGATGCAGGGTGGTGAGACCAGCAGCCTGAATTCAGAGTGCAGACAGGCCTTGGTTGGAAAGAGAGCTAGCTGCCTGCTTGCTAAGCTTCTCTGAGCCTCATCTTTTTTTTTTTTTAAATATATTTTATTGATTTTTACGGAGAGGAATAGAGTTCGAAACATCGATGAGAGACAGACATCAATCAGCCGCCTCCTGCACACCCCCTACTGGTGATGTGCCCGCAACCAGGATACATGCCCTTGACCAGAATCGAACCCGGGACCTTTCAGTCCGCAGGCCGACACTCTATCCACTGAGCCAAACCAGTTTCAGATGAGCCTCATCTTTAAAGCGGTGCTCCCGCCTTCCTGGAGAGTTGTGAGGATTAAACAAAGGCAATGTATGTAAAAACTTGTAGGGAATTCGCTGGCACAGAGCTGGTGTTCGGAAAAACAGAACATCTAGTTTTCGTTATTTTCTGTTTTGGAATGGGCATTAGGGAGGACCCCCTCTTCTCCTGGCACCTGTACCGTCCCAGAGCCTCCCTGGGACATTCCAGTGTTCTGCTGGCTTCGCGGAGCCACCCCTGGCTGCAGCCCTGGCACCTGCCAGGCCTCTGCCCTCACTGCCTGGGGCTGTTTTCGAGTTTTGGGGGCCTGAGGGTGTTTCTTCTTTGCTTTCCGGAGAGGAAAGCCCTCGGGAATAGAGAGGTGGGTAAAGGTCCTTCCACCCCGCAGGGCCAGCAGCCCCTTCTGCGAAGCCAGGCTCTCCTCGGCTCTTCCGTGGAGTTAACCCAAGGAGCGAGCCACCGGGCTGGCATGGGGAAGGCAGGGCTCAGACCCCCGGGTTTCCACAGGGAGCTGTGACTCTCACCAGGGATGTGTTCCGTCCACCTTCAGCCACCCCCACCCGAGGCCCCTCCTCGACTCCTCATCGAAGCCCCAGGAAGACAGGATCTGCCACTACAGGCTCCGTGTTTCATTTCTACCCGCTGCTGCTGCTGGGGTCCCAGCACTCTGGACCCCAGAGCAGGCCAGGAGCCTGTCTTTGGATGGGGCCCCGAAAACAGCAGGGGGAGAGGGGAAGGCTGCCACGCTCCTTTTCGAGCCCCTGCCCTCTGTGAGTTCATCACGGTCTTCGTGTATTAAGGCTGGTTAGCTCTGCGGGGTGGAGTTCTATGTATTTCTATATTTTCTACAGCTAGCAGGAATCGCTCCTGTTATTAGGAGGAAAAACCTAACAGAAGCTATTTTTAAAATTATGTTAAAAAAAAATACGTGGGGCCGAAACCGGTTTGGCTCAGTGGACAGAGCGTCGGCCTGCGGACTGAAGGGTCCCAGGTTCAATTCCGGTCAAGGGCATATACCTTGGTTGTGGGCACATCCCCAGTGGGGGGCATGCAAGAAGCAGCTGATCGATGTCTCTCTCTCATGGATGTTTCTAACTCTATCCCTCTCCCTTCATCTCTGGGGAAAATCAATAAAATATATTAAAATAAAAAAAATATGTGGGAAAGAGGCAGAGAGACATCTGCTGTGCCCCAGGACCACCACCTGGCCCGTGTGGACCAGGCCACAGGCACAGGGATGAGAGCCCCTCTACACGCAGGGACACCCCCTAATAGACCAGCCACACCTCCACAGTCACCCGGTGCCTGGACACTGCAGGTAACAACACAGCCAGGTGAGCACATGGGTCAGCCATTGACCATAGCCTGTGTCCTTGCAGACCCCTGGGCGCTCATCCACCAGGAAGCCTTTATTGAGGGCCTTCTGGGTGGCGGACAAGTGTTGGACGGAGGCTGTGAGGACAGAGACAGAGAGGCAGCCTAGACTCAGGGGCAGACCACCGGCCCAGCTGTGTGGGGCAGGGGGCTGAGGGCTGCAGAGGAGAAGGGGAGAATCTGGGATGAGAGGATGAGGACGGGAGGAGGATGGACCACAGTGATGTCCAGGGCCCGGCAGGGGGGCAATGGGGGCGGGGTGGCACTCAGCAGCGGGAGCCTGAGGAGCAGTGGGGGCTGGGAAAGTAGTAGTTTCGGCAGGGGGGGCGCTGTGCACATTCAGCAGGACCTTCACCCCAGCGGCTTCTTGCGGGCGGGGTCTTGAGTCACAGCCAAGGCCACAGAGTCTTGCCCTCGCTCCCAGGAGTACCTGTGGGGAGACAGGTGGGCAGGGGCGAGGCGAGGCTGGGCCCTGCGGATCCCAGGGAAGGAGGGAGCCCCCAGCTGGAGAAGGCCCCCCAGCAGACTCACTCAGTCTTGGCTGGCACCAGGAGGCTTTCATCGGGGGTCAGGCTCAGGTGCTGTCCCCCCACGGTCACCACAGAGGAGCCCTCCTGGGGAGAAGAGCAGGAGGATCAAGTGGAGGCCACCCAGCCCCAACAGCGTCCCAGAGTCCTGAGTGGGTCTTGGCACAAGGCCCGGGAGCACAAGGCCGGGGAGCAGCCCTGTCCCCAGGGCGGGAGGTTGTGCCACCCTCTCCTGCGGGCCCCACTTGCCAGCTGCCACAGCCACATGTCCACATTCTGCCTCCAGCCTTTGCTGCTGCCTTGTCCGTGGACGATCACCTGGTGGGAAGGGACACAGATCTCTTTGGTGCTTCCTGCCCCCTTAAACCTGGCCCCCAGGCACCAGGCCTGGGTGGGCCAGGGGCGGGCCTGCAGGCCAGCCTCATCTGCCTGGGTGATGCAAAGGCCAGGTCTTGGAGAGAAGGCCGTCCAGGTTACAGGCCTCCCTGCCACCTCCATCACGATGGGAGCTGCCCACTCGCCATTCGGGATCACACGTGTCTGCCCTCCATACACACGTGCACATCCGGTCCCTGTAGCACGCCACAGCTCTGGCTGGCCCCCAGGAATACCCGCGGGGGCACGCCCATGTGCATGGCATAGTGCAGACCCATGTACCCCACACACAGCTCCCCAAAGGGTGCCCACCTCCCTTCCTTGAAATGCTGGCCTAAGGAGCAGGAGGGGGAGGGGAGGGGATGAGTGAGAGGGAGGCTGAGCTCTGTGTCGGCATCAGTCTGGGAGCCTGTAGCTAGTGTGCTGGCTGCGCTCCTGCGGGCCAGAGGGGACTCGGTGGGTGTTTGCTGGTGTAAACGGAACAGGTGGGGGTAGGGATGAGGAAGGGGGAAGGCGAGGCCAGGCGCCAGCTCAGCCCCGCATGAGGCTGCCGTGATGGGCGGCAGGGGCTTTGTGGCTGTGCCTGCTCCCGCCGCTCTGCTAACCTAACGCACGTCTGTGTCCAGGGAGCATCTCTCTGGGAGGCGGGTGGGTGGGTGCTCTCATTCAGACTGCAGGGTGTGCCGGTGGGAACTGTCAAGCACACGCGAGCACCAGCCTCCCGGCAGGTCTCCTGGCCTCCACACGTGCACTCCTGACCCCGGCCACAGCGGGCACAGAGGTCTCTCTAAAGCTGCGCTCTGGCCTCATCCTCCAGCTTCAATGCTCGGGTGGAGCTCCGTTGTCTCCAGGAGAAGCCCTGAACCTTGCCTGCCCCAGGAGCCCCGCCAGCATCCGGGCACTGCCTGCCACTCTGCCCATCTGGCAATCATGCCTGTGGCCCCCTCCCCTGCCCTGGCTTTGATTGGGTCTCTGTGTACCTTCCCACCTGACCTTCCCCTCCAAACGTGTTTCTCCCTCCCGGCTCCCAAGGCAGTGACGGGCGAGAGGCTCAGGAATTCCTGGCAGGGGTGTAACCCCAGACCCTACAAACCTATCACTGGAGGAGGCCACACCCCGCTCTGAAGGCAAAGGAAGATGGTTTGGGACCACACAGCCTCTGCAGGCCGCTACTCACAGCAGAGCCACCGGTGTTGGAGTCAGGGGAGAAGCGGGAAGGCCAATGCCCATGTCTACAGCCTCCAAAATGTGTGTGTGTGTGTGTGTGTGTGTGTGTGTGTGTGTGCGGTTCCCATTTCCCGGGCGGCTGGGTAGGTGCCCTGGGTGGCCCAGGGCTGCATTACCTGGGTCTCATAGGTGTCCCCAAACAGGCTGAGGGATGCGCCCCCCTGTAGCTCCCTGCGGTGGCCAGCCAGCCAGGCCTCCAAGGACATGGGCTCCATGACGGATCGTGTGCTCAGGGGGAACGGCGTGTCCATGAGCAGCTGGTCTGCACCCACAGCCCAGCTGTGGTCAGTGTCCTCTGGCCCAGCCCCCCCAGCCCAGCAGCCCCAGTTCCCAGGGGCCCCAGCTCTCAATGGCAGGAATGGGTCCAAGGACCCAGCAGCAGTCGTGTGGGGGTACCCTGAGTCCCGGACAGAGGACTCAAAAGGGGACTCCCCAGCACCCTGGGCCGAACCCCATCCTGCTCTGGGAAAGGAGGGAAGGGGGGGGAGGGGAAAGCAGTTCCTGTGGCCTCACCAGGGATGGGCTTTCCTGTCCTGTGCTGCTCAGAGCTGAAGAACCTACAGGGACATAGGGGAGAGGGGAGAGGGACCAGCTTTCCCACTGAGAAGTCAGTGAGACACATGGGCACACGCACGCATGCACACACGCACGCACACACTCTAGGCCACACATACATGTGGGGCTCTCATATGACTCATATCCACCGCCTGCTCCCTCCCAGGCCCACGGAGCGGCCTCCTTTCCTCCCTGGGAGAGGGAACTTTCTCCTTAAGTCCGACTGCTCCAGGCTGGGGCTGGCAGGTGCTGCGGGGAGCACTCCTCGGAGGGGCTGTCCCCCAGCCAGGGCACGGGGCCTCAGGAGAATGAGGGGTGGGCCGGGCCTCACTCCTGGATGATGGGCGCCAGCTGGGTGCCGAGGTCCTCGCAGTAGAACCACTTCTCAAACAGGACGTCCGTGGTGTTTCCTATGTAGTACCTGCCAGAGCAGAGGATGGGCGACCAGTTTCCCTCTGGGCAGCTCAGGGCCGCCTCCCTCGGGCCCAGCTCTGCGTGTTGACTTCCGGGCCTGCCTGGCTCTGCTTCATGCACCCTGTTAGTGCAACCCGGTGGCCACAGCTGGCTCTCCCAGCAGCAGGGTGCACCCCCAAAGGGAGAGGGCTGTTATCCACCCCATTCGCAGAGCTCTTCCTAGTTCCCCAAACGTGGCAAGTGACAAAGCGGATAGGACTCCGAGGCTCAGAGAAGCGGGCAGTTCGGCAGGGATTACACGGCCTGTGAGTGGCAGAAGCAGGACGGACGGCAGACAGACTTCAAAGCACAGAGAGCATCAATGAGAAGGGTCTTCAGTTTTCCCAAAGCAGAAGCGGAGGCTGAGCCTGAATCCGGGGCCTGTGGCTGCATCTCCATCTGCCTGCTGGCTCTCCAGGTCAGAGCTGATGGGGCCTTAGGGAAGATGCCCCCCACACAGAGATCCTTCTCCTTTTATGGACGCCTTTGAGACTTGCAGCAAAGGGCTGGGCCTCTTCCAGGGAAGAAGGTCCGTATGCACGTGCACGTAGCCTCTGTGGCCTCCCTGAAGCCCCCCCAAGCCCCCGGCCCGGCCTGGGATCTGACGTGAGGAGCACCTGGCAGACAGGGCCGTGTCCCAGGCCACCGTGTGTAGAGCACATCTGTGGACTGAATGCCTAACCCCCAGGCTCCGCTCCCAGGGCCGGGCCAGCTCTGCCTGCTCTTCTTCCCCCAAAGGGAAGTGGTCATGCTTACACACACACAGTGCACCCCCCAACCCGGCACCCTAAGTTCTCTCCTGGGATGGAGCTGGCCACCGCAAAGCCTCATAACTGGACCGTGATGTCACCCAGAAATTGCCTCCAGAGTGGAATTTTAATGTGGAGTCCCTGGCTTTTATTAAAGGTCAAAGCAGCCAGATGAAATCTGTTATTGAATTTGCTGTAAAAATGTTATTGAGGAAACCGTCCTCTCCCTCACTAAAGACTCCCCAGATCAGGCCCCAAGGGGGAAATTTCTCTTAGAGTTTAAGGCCGGGCATCTGCTTCTACCACAGACTGCTAATATGCAGTAGATCAGTGGGCAGCCATTAACACGGTGCTTTTGAAAAAGAGAGTTTTTAAAAGTATAAGAAATACTCATGAGATTCTGTATAAAAAGCAAAATTCAAACCCACGCTCGCAGTAAGACTGAGATGTTGGGAGGTGCTGATCCATAGAAAAAAAAGTCAAGATGGAAATGTAAGCGCGTTGTTAGGTTTAATTGGTGGGACGACAATTTGTGTGTGTGTGTGTTCTCTTTAGTATTGTGGCTTGTGTTGGGTATGACCTTCACCCTGTCCCTGACAGGTCATCTTAGTTTTGTTCATGATTTCGTGTACTTTTCCTGATTCCAAGAATGAATGTGTATGATTTTGATAATTAGAAAAAAAGGGGGGGGAGGCATTAAAAAAATGTCCACTATGCCCTGACCGATTTGGCTCAGCCTGCAGACTGATTCTGGACAAGGGCATGTACCTAAGTTGTGAGCACATCCCCAGTGGGGGGTGTGCAGAAGGCAGCTGATCGATGTTTCTAACTTTCTGTCCCTCTCCCTTCCTCTCTGTAAAAAATCAATAGAATATATATTTTAAAAAATGTCCACGAAGGCCTAGCCAATTTGCTCATGGACTGAAGGGTTTTGGGCTCAGTTCTGGCCAAGGGCACCCCTCGGTTGCAGGCTCAGTCTCCGGCCCCCGTTGGGGTGCTATGAAAAGCAACAAATCGATGTGTCTCTCTCACACCATTTTTCTCTCCCTCTCCCTTCCATTCTCACTAAAAATCAAGGGGGAAAAATGTCCTTTTGAGGGTTAACAAAAACTAAAAAATGTGCATTATAGCAGATGCTAGTAACTTGATGGGAATTTAAAATGTTCCTAGTTAAAACATGCAAAACGTAGTTTAGCTTTTGTAAAAATCTGTGTCTCTCCCCCAAAGCCCCCACCCCCAAATCTGTGTCCCCTGAGGCGCACGCAGGCTGCGCCCTCCTTTCGGAGGATGATGACTGGGTGACTGTCAGAACAAACTGGCACTCAGCTCTGGACACGGTGCCGGTCTCTGCACCTAGCTGGTCCCCTCTCCCGTGTTGACTCCACCCCTATCCTGGCGGTCCGGGCCCTGGCTTTGTATTTATCACGCCAGCTCTGCTATCTTCTAGTGACCTTCCCCGGGCCCAGTCTCGTCCCCTGTGAAGTTCAGGTGGTAAGGGCACCTGCCCCGGAGGACCATTGTGAGAATGAAATGAATAAATACACATTAAGCGCTTAGGCGGGCGCCCGGCCTGCAGCCAGTGTTACACAAAGGTTAGTGCCGGCTGTGGAGGGAGTCCGGGCAGAGAAAGCAGCAGAGGAGTGCGCTGGTGGGTAACTCTGTGGACAGAGGCTGGGGGAAGCAGCCGCATTCCAAGGTGCCCTGGGCGGGGTGGGCCTGACTCCGGCCACCTCCCCACCCCAAATAGACGGCAGCATAAAGAGCACAGGCTCAGTGGATAGAGCATCAGCCTGCGGACTGAAAGGTCCCAGGTTCGATTCCGGTCAAGGGCATGTACCTTGGTTGTGGGCATATCCCCAGTGTGGGAAGTACAGGAGGCAGCTAATTTATGTCTCTCTCTCGTCGATGCTTCTAACTCTCTATCCCTCTCCCTTCCTCTCTGTAAAAAATCAATAAAATATATTTAATAATAATAATGATAATGATAATAAAAGCACAGGCTCTGGTCCCAGCTGGAGGTCTGGGCTGCCTGGGCAACCAGAGGGTCACAGAGACCATTCTATCAGCCCCATCATCAAACCGCCCACCACCTGCCCTAATCTCTCCCCACCAACCGGCAAACCCAGGATCCCCTCCGCCTCCTCATTCCTGCTCAATGGCCAGGAAGAGCTGCGGTGATCTACTCGATCCTCTCCCAGCTGCTTGCCTATCTCTCCCACACCACGTCTGCCTCAGGCCCCCGGTACCTGAGCCCATCGAGCTCGGTTTTCAGCCGCCTCCGCTCAATCACCAGCCCCACCGTGTTGGCAAACCTCTGCGGAGAATGGGGGATCCCGGCGGGCAGGAGGAAGATCTGCATGGTGGGGACGAGTGTCAGGAAGGCTGCAATCCCCCACGGAGACCTCAGTGCCTGCAGCATCCGGGACCTCCGGCTGACCCCCGGGGTCCAGCCCATCCCACCATGAAGGGGGCTATGCTGAGGACAGGGCAGCACAGAGAGGAAGGGCCTGAGGATGGGGTCAGGGCAGATCCAGAGGGTAGGAGGGCAGGAGGACAAGACCTTGACCAAAGCCAGGATGAGAGAACCCCATAGGTTCCTGTTCCGGTGACCCTTCACCTCCCAGCCCCTGAGGCCCCCTCACCTCTCCCTGCCGGATGACCACATCCCGGTGTTTCCCTCGCTCCAGGATTTGGAGAACCATGTCGCCCTGCAGCTGGTAAAACACCTGTGGAACAGGACAGCACATAGGCTCAGGCCCTCGCCATCCCTTCTTCCAGGGTTTTGGCCTGATTTCTCGCTGGGAACCCTGAGAAAGTTCCGGAAGTCCTTGGAGTTTATGAGCAGCTCTGTCACTGCTGCCCGAAGGCCCCACTCTCCCCTGACACGGGCCACAGACAGTGCTCCTGCCACAGGGACCACATCTTGACATGCAAGTGAGGACTCAAGTACCCAGGATGCAACAGCTGGTGTGTGGCTTGGGCCAGAGGCTGGCTGAGATGCTCGCTGGAGAGTTTGATGGCCTTCAGCCAGGTAAGGAGGACCACCAGGCTGTGTCCCAGGGGCCGTGCAAGCACTTTCCTGTCCATGATCAAAAATCTCTACAACCTCCAAAACTGTTATTAGCCCCATTGCACAGAAAAGGAAAGAGAAGACTGAGGCTCAGAGAGCAAAGCAACTCATCCGAGATCGCAGTTAGTTCTGGAGCCACAATCTGGAGCCGAGGCTGCATCTGCTAGTAGTTCTGGAGCCCAGGCTGGCTCCTCTGGCCACCGTAATGCCCTGGCACGGGGCAGGGCTATGCCTGCCCAAATCCCTCAGAGGTTGGCTGTGTAATTGGTGGACTCAATGATGCTGGAAGCTGGGGTGGGTTGAAGATTATGGGGGGTGGGAGAATTCACCTCCGGTTAGCTCCCAAGGATGGAGCTGGGGGCTCCTACTGCATATTCCCTATTCTAGCCGAAGTCCCTAATTAATGTGTTTACTGAGATCACCCCATGGAGCTGGGAGGAGGCGGCAGACACATTTTCTCTCTACCAGTCACACACTGTATGGGTGTTAAAGGTCCCTGTCAAATAGTTTAGGAGTCTTGTATCTAATAAAAGAGTAATATGCAATTGACCATCACTCCAACATACAAGATGGCCATGTGGTAAAAAGATCCTGCCCCTATATGGACACAAGATGGCCATCTTGTGTGTTGGAGTGATAGTCAATTTGCATATTACTCTTTATTAGATAGGATAAACCAGTGGTGGGCAAACAGGTTTGTGAGACACAATTTGCTGCTCTGTTGACTAATGAGTTTGCCGACCATGGGATAGGAGCTTAATCGCAAGGAACAACAACAGCCTGTAATTATTGGAATTGAGAATCTAGATCAGTGGTCGGCAAACTCATTAGTCAACAGAGCAGCAGCCGCATATGGTTCGTGAGCCACAGGTTGCTGACCATTGGAATAACCCATGCAAGTTATTTAAAACAAATAAGAAAAAACTTTCCGAGGTCTTTTAGGGGAAATTCTGCAACTCCCCCTCAGCGCACCTCCAAGCTGGGAGGAAGCCTGTGTGTGTGTGTGTGTGTGTGTGTGTGTGTGTGTGTGTGTAAGTAAGGGGGTCCTTTCATGGTAGGAAGGAGGAAGGAAGGGCCCAGAGAGTGGCCATAGCCCTTAGGCCCTGTGAATATCAGCGGCAGCTGGAGTGGGGTAGGGGTCTGGTCTGGGCCACATTCAAACCCCGTGCAGGCATCAAACCAAAACCCAGAAAGGAAGTGGAATTTTCCTCAGTCTCGTCTCTCTGCCCAGAAGCCGCCTTGTGATGAGGGACAGGCCTGGCCTGGAGCAGAGGTGCAGACCGACAACAGCAGAAAATCCCACACCGCCCTGGGGCATCCAAACGGAATGATGCTCCATTGGAAGTAAATGATGTTTGAGGCCGGTGCTGGCTGAAGGATTAACGATCCCTGTGGGTAGATACTGCATTGAGTCAGACCTCTGGTGCCGGAAAGGCCTGACAGGCAGAATAGGCGGGAGAGCAGCTGAGGGTGCAGAGAACCGATGCATCCTAAGCACCTACTGTGCCGGGCACCATGCATACACTCCACAGACACTGATGCCCTCCACCAGGCAGGGGCAGTGTCCCCAAGAGCTGCAAGGAAACAGGCTCAGAGAGTGATGTGATAGGGCCTGTCCAAGATCACATGGTTGGGGGGACTCAGATTCCCACCCAGGTTGGCTCATTCCCAGCCAGCCCCTTGGTGCTGGAAGGGAAGGCTTGGGGTAAGTGGATTGTGTGGTGGGTGAGCCTGGGTCCTGAGGGGCTGTAGCTGAGGCCTGAGCTTAGCGAGGAGGAAAGTTTGACTCCGTATCTCTCAGCAGGAAGGAGTCTGGACCCTAAAGCAAGCTGTCAAAAACCCAGAGTGGGGAGCACCTGCTCAGGCCAGTCCTCTCATCTGTCGGTCTCCCAGCTAAGTCAGGTCTTGGCCTGGTCCCTAAGTGGACACCCATCCATCAGAGCAGCTCAGGGAGACCCCAAGGTGGGGTGTGGTGCAGAGGTGATGGGGGGGCAAGAAGGGAGGGAGACAGAGAGGTGGGCAGTGAGAGCAGGCTTAGCAGAGTGGAAGCCTCTGGAAGACAAGACTGTTGTGTGTGAGGGGGTGGGGAAAGAGCTGAAGTAGGCAGGAGAGATCTTGTTCACTCCCACCCAATCCCGTCTTCTCTCTGCCATTTTGGATTTTCCTGCTGTTTTTTGTACAGAAGAAAACGGTCTCCAGTGAGGTGTGCTGTGAGAAGTTGTGTCTCGGGGGAGGTGCAAGACCTGGAAGTGTGAGAGGTGAGGGGCTGGCAGAGCCGACAAGCCCCTCACCCCACTGCCCCCCACACACTCGGCGCTCAGCAAATATTTGCCCAGCGAGTGATTCCCCTGTGCTCCCTCCAGCCCCGAGCTGTGGCCCAGCTGCCAGCAGTGGGGGTGAAGGCTGGAGACTTAAGCTGGACTCTGGATCTTGAACCCCAGGGCCAGGCTCCCCAAAATGATAGGGAGGGGGCCCCATAGTGAACCTTTGCCAGCAGAGATTCTGATAACTGAGGTCCCGTCTGTCTCCTTCCTTGAGAGGCCCCATCTTTTTCTCTTAATTTTTTACTCTTGTTTATTTACTTTGGGGAAGGTAGCACAGACACAGTCCAAGATTCAAGGTACAAAAGGGTATTCAGGGCAGATTGCAAATCCTGCCCCTGCTTTTCTCCTACCAGCAACTGGTGTAGGTCCTGGATTAGGAGGGGTTTCCCAGCCCAACCCTTCCTAGAGAACTTGGCTCCTGGGGCCCAGGGGAGCCCCCAGGTCCTTCTCGGCGTTTGGGTCTCCTTTTGGAGGCTAATATTGCTTATTGGGGTTCAGAGGGAGGAGATCAGGGCATCTCATCAGCCCCTATGTCCAGGGGGCGATGCCAACAGCTAGAGCCTCCCAGACCTGCAGAGGGTGGGCCTTCCTGAGGATGACGCTGTCCAAGGGGTCGCTGGGTGCCCACACCTCCCAGGCAGCTGTATTGCACTGTGGTTTCACCCTCAGCCATCTGACCACCCCGCCTCCTGTCCAGAGGCTCTGGTCCTGGCTTGGGAAATGTCCCCTTGCTCCTGGGCAGGGGCAGGGGCGGGGCATCTGCAGACCTACCTCCTCACCCTCCTCGATGTGGTAGTCCTTCCTGATGTTAGGGCCACCAATGAACATGACTTTGAGCTGCTCCTTATGCCTGCGGTGGAAGAGAAGGGAAAGATGCTGAACCAGCTCATGGGAGAGGACAGGAGGGGCCTTGGCGGGGGAGGGGACCTGGAGTGAGCCTGGCACACCTGGGAGAGGTGACAGGGCTGTTCTGCATCACTGTCCCTGTCAGTTTTTTAAAAAATTATTATTATTTTATTGATTTCAGAGAGGAATGGAGAGGGAGAGAGAAACATCAATGATGAGAGAGAATCATTGATTGGCTACCTCCTGCATGCCCCCCACCAGGGATCAAGCCTGAAACCTGGGCACGTGCCCTTGACAGGAATCAAAACAGGGACCCTTCAGTCCGCAGGCCAACACTCTATCTTCTAAACTAAACCAGCTAGGAGTGTCCCTGTTAGTTTTTGAGGTTTGTCCCCATCTACTCTCATTCCAGGGTGCCTGTGTGTGTCTGAGAATCTGTGTGTGTCTGGGACTGTCTATGTGTCTTGCTGTGTCTGTGTTTGGTGTATTAGTGTGTGTGGGCATGTCCCTCTGTGTGCGTCTCCCGCATCCTCTGACTCAGTAGGGGGAATGGCGTGGTGGTGGATGTATCTCTTCTTCAATCAGGATGCCTGGTTGTACTCAAGTGCTCTAAGTACAGGAGAGCAGACTGGAGGCCCCACCTCCTGCAGGGGTAAAATGACTCTTCCCTACCGCCCCCTCCCCTGAGCTGTCTGCTTGTGAGACTATCTCTTCCCCCAATCTGCTGGCTAACGCTGTGAGGCACCTGCTTTAGGACATGGAGGGGAACGGGTACAGGGGCCCCTCGACCAGGTCCTGGAGCCGTGGGAGTGGTCTTGGGGAGCCATGGAGCGAAGACTGGATCAGGATGGGGGACCAAGTCACACTAGGCCTTGAGAACCCAGCCAAAGAGTTTGGTCTTGGCCTAAAGGATGCCGGAGAGACCAGGAATTTTTTTTTCTTGAGACATAGTCTAGGACAGCAATTTTCAATCTTTTTCATCTCATGGCACAAATAAATTAATTACTAAAATTCTGTGGTACAGCAAAAATATATATATATATTTTTTGCTGATCTGACAAAAAATAGGTATAATTTTGATTCATTCACTTCGGACGGCTATTGATGTTTGTCTTCCTTTATTTGATAATCTAAGCCTAGATAGATTCTAAGGGAAAAGAGGTCAGTGGCCCTGACTAAATAGTCAGATACTGCATGTTGTAACAATTCTTGCGCTGCCCGGGCTCAAAATCGCTGAGTTAGGTACATAGGGAAAGTTCTTGAATGACCCCAATCAAGAACTATTCTAACCCATCCGTCAGAATGCTGAGCTGAGCGAGGAAGCCGAGATCATGTCCTTCCTTTGCTCACAACCTTCCAGCAGCTTCATATGTCCCGCCTCCCACCACCCCAAATTCATATGCTGGAGCCTCAGCCTCAGCACCTCAGGAGGCACCCCAAGTTGGAAATAGGGTCATTGCAGGTGGAGCTATGATGAGGTGGTCCTAGATCAGGTGGACAGCGAGTCCTCTCTGACCGGAGCCCTTACAGAAAGGGAGAGTCAGACACACACACACAGGAGAGCATCACATGCAGGTGAGGGCAGGGATGGGGTGAGGCTGCAGAAACCAAGGGTGAAGAGATCACCACTGAACCACCAGGCAGGAGCCAGAGGAGGCCCAGAGCAGCGTCTCCTCACAGCCTCACCAGCACGGGTACAGCCACAGCCCGACCCTGCCCTGTGGCCCCAGGCCTGCCTGGGCCTCCCACCCCCTTTGGTTTCTTTCTTTTCTTCCTTCCTTTTTTCCTCCTTTCCTCCTTCCTTCTTTCTTTCCTTCCTCCCTTCCTTTTCTCCTTCCTCCCTTCCTTTCCCCCTTCCTTCCTTCCTTCCTTCCTTCCTTCCTTCTTCCTTCCTTCTTCCTCCCTTCTTCCTTCCTTATTCCTCCCTTCTTCCTTCCTTTCTTCCTTCCTTCCTTCCTTCCTTCCTTCCTTCCTTCTTTCCTTCCTTCCTTTCCCCCTTCCTTCTTTTCCTCCTTCCTTCCTTTCCTCCTTCCTTCCTTCTTTCTTTCCTTCTTCCCTTCCTTTTCTCCTTCCTCCCTTCCTTCCTTCCTTTCCCCTTCCTTCCTTCCTTCCTTCCTTCCTTCCTTCCTTCCTTCCTTCCTTCCTTCCTTCCTTCCTTCCTTCCATTCTATTTAGAGGCGGCCTCCTCAGTTCCTGATGTTAGGGCCACCAATGAACATGACTTTGAGCTGTTCCTTATGTCTGCGGTGGAAGAGAAGGGAAAGGTGCTGAACCGGCTCATGGGAGAGGACAGGAGGGGCACTGGGGGGCCTGGAGGGAGCCTGGCACACCTGGGAGAGGTGACAGGGCTGTTCTGCATCGCTGTCCCTGTCAGTTTTTACATGGCGGATCTGAGCCACTGTTAGGGGAGAAACTGCAGGAATGAGAATGAGACTGTGGTCAGGGATGAAGGGGGGAAGAGTGGGGCGATGAGGCTTTGGGGAGGGGGTGCTGCTGTTAGCCCTGGCAGCGCTGCACAGTGACCACGAGCGTGCGCTTTGGAGTCAAACTCTTCCAAGGGCAAGAGACAGGACCCTGTCCCACACTGGCTCTGTGACGCTAAGTTCCCTGTTAAAATCCCTCACCCCGCGGCTGCTGGAACAATGAAACGAGATGATGTTAAAGCACTGGGCACAGTCTCTGGCCTATCAAAGTCTTAGTGGTTGTCAGTGTGGGCTTCGAGGTGTTGGAGATGTTCTGTGGACCCTACAAGGATGGGGTGTGAGCCTGGAGCCGAGTCCAGGGTGGGGAAGGGGCTTTGGGGAGGCCCTGAGCGGTTTGCTGAAGAAGGACTGGCTGGACCAGGACGGCCCCGTTGGGTGATCTGGGCAGAGGTGGCTAGGGAGGGCCTGGGGGAGTGCGTGTGTGCGTATGCATGTGTGTGCACATGTGTGTGTATGTGCATGTGTGTGCGTGCACTCACGCCTGCCCACAGAGGGGAACTGGGAAGAGCAGTAAATCACAAGCCTCCCAGAGGGCTGGTCCTCCACCCTCGCCTGTGGCTTCCTGCTAGAGATGGTTGTAAGACTGGGCTGTCCCCGGCCTGTCCCCGGCCTGGGTTCTACTGCCGTCCTGGGGCCCAAGCTCTGAGAGTCCCTGGGGGTTGGAGAGCGTATCTGGGGGAGGGAGGGGAAGCGCTGCCACCTGCCCTGGCATCACTCGGGCCTCAGCTCGCCCAGCCATCCTCAGCCATCCTCAGCCATCCTCAGACCGCAAGGTCACAATCTCCGCCCCGGAGTCGCCAGAAAGAGGAACAGACCCAGTTGGCGGCACCCGGAACAGCCCGCCCCTCCTGCCCTGAAGGCACCGTGAGGATGGATGGCAGCCCCTGTTCTCCAGGCTCGGGGTCCAGGAGTGGAGCTGGGGGGCAGGGGGCAGGGGGCAGGGGGGAAGATGCAGATGGAGGAGGAGGAGGAGGAGGAGGAGGAGGAGGTGAGGACAGAGAGGGGAGCGGCTGCCTGGCACTCACAGGAGCTTGTTGCAGACGGGGGGCAGGAAGGAGGCCCGGTTCTCCTCCACCCAGGCCCGCACGCTCACCGGCCGCTCCATGCCTCCCCGGAGCGCGGCTCCCCGCGGTGTCCGGCGGCCGTCGGAGGGGCGCGGTCCCGCCCCGCCGCCCATTGGCCTCCGGGTTAATCAGCATCCCGTGGGGCAAAGGGCGGGGCAACCCCCAGGGCCCCGAGGTGGCCGTGGTGGGGACCCCGCGGGGCCCGGTCCACCCCTCCGGTCACAGCGCCCTCGCCACACCTCGGCCAGGTCTCTGCGCGCACGTCGGGTCGCCCCGGGCACACCTGTGCGCGGGGGTCGGGTCGGGAGCCGGAGACAAACGAAAGGCACAGACCCGCCTCCCCCCAAACCATGCTGGTCCTGTGTCCCCAGACTTCCCGCCTGCGCCCCAAAGAAATCCTGTGACAGGGCGGGGACGCAGGCGGCTGGCAAACCCCACCCAGGTCGGGGCGCACGGGTGCGGGCGCTGGAGGGAAGGCGGCCTCCGTTTTGCCTCTGAAACACGGGCATGTCTGCCCAGCCCCCCGAGGGTCACAGGGCGCCGGCTGGGCCCCTGCAGGCTCCCCTCTCTGTCGGGTCACGAGGACGGAGTCGGGCCAGAGTCCACTGGCTCAGAGAGCCGCCGCCATCCTCCTCTGGCTCGGTGAGGGGCCCCATCGGAGGGCAGGTGCCCTCCTCCCTGCATTGGTGGAAGGAAGCAGACACGGACCGGGCGCCTGTCCGGAGCTCCTGCCATGTCTTAGGGACGGAGGACCTTCGCTGATTCACTGAGGAGTTTTCGGGGTGAAGAGCCGGGCCCAGGGGTCTGAGGCCTCAGGAATCTGGGTCAGGGGCTGGGGAGGGGGACTCTCCTGTGATAAGGTTCAGAGATGCCCTAACTCAGTTCGCCTGGGGCCAGGAGAGACCTGGCAGCCGGTGTGTGAGGCCCCAGGAGGGGGAGAAGGATAATTGACAGCTGCTTGCTGGCTTTCTTCTGGACTCTGAGTTCTCAGGGACATGGCTCGAGGGTTGGAGGAGGGTGGGGTGGGTGGGGAGAAGGGGAAACTCAGGCTCTGGCACCAGAATCCAGACTACAGAGTTCAAAAACTAGAAACTCGCCAAAACAGGTTTGGCTCAGTGGATAGAGTGCTGGCCTGCGGACTGGGGGGTCCCCGGTTCGATTCTGGTCAAGGGCATGTGTCTTGGTTGCAGGCACATCCCCAGTTGGGGGCGTGCAGGAGGCGGCTGGTCGATGTCTCTCTCTCATCGATGTTTCTAACTCTCTATCCCTCTCCCTTCCTCTCTGTAAAAAATCAATAAAATATTAAAAAAAATAAAAAATTAGAAACTCCCCCAACTCCGCTCCCTCCCCCAAGCCCGTCTTGTCCCCTCCCCTCCATCTGGGTTGGGCTGGGGTTCTCAGCACCCCCAGAAGCAGAGACTGTCCCACGCACGTCAAAACCCAGACAGGGAAACAAGAGTCTCCCCCACCTCAGCTGGGAGGGACCCTCCTGTTTCCTCTCCCCGCCGCCCCCCGCTCCCACCCCCATTTCCCCTTTCTCTTTTTTAGATATTTCTTTAGAACTTTACTGAGCATTTCTTTTTAAAATACTGATGGGAAGCAAAATAACTGAACCCATATTTATCTTTCCCATCTACCAGTAATCAGTGATAGTGAGACAGCGAGGGTCGAGGATAATTGTTAGGTTGGACGTTTGTTCAATGGATGGATGGGCCGGGGGGGGGGGTTGGGAGGGGCAGATAAAGGCATGAATGAATTCACATGAAAAGGGAAAATAAATGATTTCAGAGCAACAGCTGTTCTGTCACCCAGTGCAAAGGGAAGAATGATCGTTGCCCTGCATGTTAATCTACCGTCAAATAGTGTGAATCGGTCATGCTACCAGTGAATGCGTGGGGTCTGAATTATCCAGGCGAATCCTAAGCATAGGCTGCATAGCCCCTGCCAAACTGCCCTCTGACCTGTGCTGCTGAGTAAATAATTACCAGGTCTGTCCAATGGGTAAGCCTTCCAACCTGGGTGTTGGGCACCATTTGACTGTATTCTAGAAATACTCTTCAGCCTAATCGTCCAGTTCACTGTTTGTTTTAAATTGAGTTGATGTGTTCTAGCTGATTTGGCTCAGTGGATAGAACATCAGCCTGTGGCCTGAAGGGTCCCGGGGGTTCAATTCCAGTCAAGGGCACGTGCCTAGGTTGTGGGCTTAATCCCCAATAGGGGGTGTGCAGAAGGCAGCCAATCAATGATTCTCTCTTATCATTGATGTTTCTGTCTCTCTCTCCCTCTTCCTTTCTCTCTGAAGTCAATAAAAATATGTTTATAAAGAAAAAAAAGAAAAAAAATTGAGTTGATGTACTCTACAGTTCAGTTCATCTACTCAGTGTTCTTTCGTTCTTTCTTTCTTTTTTTTTTTAAAGAAAAAGTGAAAGGGAGGGAGGGAGGAAGAGAGAGAGAAACATGAATCAGTTGTCTCCCTTATGGGCTCCAATTGGTGTTCGAACCCGCAACCTAGGTATGACTGGAAATCGAACCTGCAACCTTTTGGTGTCCTGGAAGACACTCCGATCAACTGAGCCACCCAGCCAGGGCCAAGGCAACTGTTTTAAACTGTAAACTCTTATCAGGGAAGATATTAGCTGCCGTGACAGGAACATATATTTCAATGCAAACTCGGTGATTTAGCACACAGAAGTTCACTTCTCATTCCTGTGAAGTGCAGTGGGGCGGAAGCAGTGCCTTGCCCATTTAGGGCCCTAATTTGACAGAAGTCGGCATAGGATCTTGTCTCCTTCAGCTTGTAACTCCCAACATCACCCTGGGCACTGAAACGCAGCTGGCAGGAAGAGGAAGAGAGAGAGTGGAGGTACTCAAAGAAGGCCAGACCTGGCCGGAAGTGGTGTACACGCTTCCGTTCACTTTCCATTGGCTAAAGCTCAGCCAGTGGTCTCATCTTACCTCAGGGGAGTCAGGGAAGGCTCTGGCTTTTCTCTCTTTGATGATATCGGTTTCGCTCAAATGTTTAATGATCTGAATGCAAATTCATCTTTGTGGTTGGCATTCTTTGCACAGTCCACTGAGGGGGACAAGGCAAGAGCTGCACTCCTGTTATTTTCAGAGTAGGGGGTGGGGGGAAGGCAAGACCTGCCACTGAGTAGGGTATCTCAGCAGCTGGTCTTCTGGGCTTGGGCACTGCCAGTTTCTCCTGGGTGGTCCTTGCCACCTCAGTACTGCCTTGCCTCTCTGCTCTAAACTCCCTCATCCCACCACAGCTGCCTGGGTTATGATGGGGGTGCTACCTGCTCCTGCCTCAGTGCCCCAACAAATGACCCTCGCAGTCGTCCCTGGATCTCCCCCCACATCTTTACCCGCTTTGGGTCTGAAGCCTACTAAGCGCTGCCCCCAAAACCTATGGAAAGACTCCTTTCTTGGCTCCTCTACGCACTGATTGCTTCTTCAATCTAATTTTGCCTTCTTTTAACCACTCCTCGTAGGTTCAGTTCCAGGCCCGTGGAGACCTCTTCTTCCTGTGTTTCAGTGTATTTATTTAGTTCATGTGTGCACTTTCATTTATTGGATTTGGTTAAAAATAAAAATGGCCGGACTGTTCCCCAAAGTGGCTGCTCCATTTTGTCTCCTCAGCAGCAGCGTGTGGAGATCCTGATTCCCCCACATCCTCACTCTGGTTTGCTGTCGTCTGCCTTTTTGGCCCCAGCGCTCCCATACTCACTTCTCTGGGAACTCAAAGAGGAGAAACTCTTGGCATTTGGACCTGTTGCTACTTCCCGCTACTTTCCTTCGCCAGTTCCCTCTTCACGTAATCATGGAGGAGCATTTTCTCTCTGGGATCAGAGTGTGGTGTGAGGAATCTAACTTGCGGGAAGCCGTCCATTGTCTTCTCCATCAGAGAAGTGTGGACAGGGACCCCCCTCCCCGAAAGCTGGTGACCCTTAAAGCTCTGGAAAAGGTCAGAGCTATGCACCCACTGTTTAGTCAAGACAATGGTAGCTGAAGCAACTTTCTTACCAGACAGACATGTAAATCCTTACTGAGAAGATAGTCTGTGTGTTACTGGAAATTGCCTGCCTAAGGGCTATAGTTGGATCCCAAACCTGAATAAAAGGGATGGCAAGGCCAGAGCAAAGCAGAGTTCTCCCTTGGGCTTCCGCCTGGCCCCCAATTCCCAAATTAGCATTTCTTTTTTTTTAATTGATTTTTCATAGAGAGGAAGGGATAGGGATAGCAAGTTAGAAACATTGATGAGAGAGAAACATCGACCAGCTGCCTCCTGCACACCTCCCACTGGGGGTGTGCCTGCAACCAAGGTACATGCCTTTGACCGGAATCGAACCGCGGACCTTTCAGTCTGCAGGCCGATGCTCTATTCACTGACCCAAACCAGCTAGGGCCCAAATTAGCATTTCTTATCTTGTCTCTTTCATTTGTGTGCAGCCTCCTCCAGAACCCGAACCCTGAACCATGTGGGACGTGGGTCACTCACACTAACTACAACAGCAGCAGCAGTAACACCCTCTCTGCTTAACACTTACTGAATGATTACTACATTGCAGACCCTGTGCTAATCACCATAGGTTCTTTTATTCAAGCCCACTTACAGATTGGAAAACTGACAATGAACTTTAGGGCTGACCCTGGCATTTCTCGTAGTCCAGGTGTCATGGTGGAGTTCATACCTGCTACCTACAGATGAAGAAACTGAGAAATATCAGCCAACCCTACAGTTTAATAAAATATATATATATCATCAAAAACCAAAAAATGATAAAAACAAGCTGAAAAACAAAACAGTGGGCTAAAGATTGGAACAAATAATTCACAAAGATATACAGACAGTTGATGCTCAACACTATTAGTCATCGGGAAGATGTTAGTTAAGTCTACGATGAGATACTTTTATGCACTCAGTTAGAATGGCTAAAATAAAAAAGGACTGACAACAGCAAGTGTTGACAAAGATGTAGAGCAACTGGAACACTCAATATCACTAGTGGCTGTATAAAATGTACAACTACTTTGGAAATAAGGGCTTGGCAGTTTCCTAAAATACTAAACATAGGACTTCATCAAAATTAAAAACATGTGCATCCAAGGACTCACTCAAAAGAGTGAAAAGGCAACCCCCCAAAAGAGGGGAAATATTTGGAAATTATATAGCTAATGAGGGATTAATATCCAGCATATACAAAAAACTCAACAACAAAAAAAACAATTTAAAAATAGATGAAAGATTTGAATAGACACTTCTCCAAAGAAGATACACAAACAGCCAAAAAGCACATGAAAAGATGCTCAATATCACAAATTATTAGGAAAATGCAAATCAGAACCACAATGAGATGCTACTCCACACCATTAGGAAGACTATTACTAAAAAACTCCCAAACATAAAACCAGTTTTGGCAAAGATATGGAGACATTTGTGGTGGGGATATAAAATGATACAACTTCCGTGAAAACAGTGTGATGTTTCCTCAAAAAAAATTAAACAGAATTATCATATGACCCAGCAATTCCACTTCTGAGTTTCTATTCAAGAGAAGTGAAAACAGGAACTTGAACATTCATAGAAGTAATACTATTCACAATACCCAGAAGGCAGAAGCAACCAAAGTGTCCATTGACTGATAAACGGACAAATAAAATGTGATATATATAACCTATACTAAAAATAGAGGAATAGGCAAATTGTCCAGGGCACTGTCACAGTAACGACTGAAAAGTAGGCTGCATGAGGCAACCAGGCTAGCAGTGGGGTTAGTGAGGGATGACCAAATGACTGAACAGCAGGCTGTGTGGGGCCACCAGGCCAGCGGGGGGCAGTTGGGGGCGACCAGGCCAGTGTGGGGGAAGTTGGGGGTGACCATACTGGTAGGGGGCAGTTAGGGGCAATCAGGCCAGCAGGCAGGGGCAGTTAGGGGTGATCAGGCAGGCAGGCAGGTGAGCAGTTAGGAGTCAGCATTCCTGGTTTGTGAGAGGGATGTCTGACTGCCAGTTTAGGCCCAATCCCTGGGATCAGTAGTTGGACATCCCCTGAGGGGCCCTGGATTGGAGAGGGTGCAGGATGGGCTGAGGGGACCACACCCATACACAAATTTTGTGCACTAGGCCTCTAATCTATACTAATAATAGAGGAACATGCAAATTGCCCAGGATGCCATCACAGTAACGACTGAACAGCAGGCTGGATGGGCAACCAGGCT
>PVJN01030505.1:14812-25677 GCA_004026805.1 Lasiurus borealis | reverse complement strand
AGGAGGAGCCAGAGGTGGAGGAGATCCCTACAAGTGAGATAAAGGAGATCTTAGGAATGTGGGAGAGGGTGTCACACTTTGTGGAAAAGAAACTCCCTGAAAAAGTTGCTACTGGTTGTGCATCGGAGCTGTTCAATGAAACTTGCCTCACCCATTTCAGAAACATTCTGAAAGGGAGGAAGAGGCAAACCTTGTTGGACACGTTTTTTTTGTTGTTGTTTGTTTGTTTTTAAATATATTTTATTGATTTTTTACAGAGAGGAAGGGAGAGAGATAGAAAGTCAGAAACATCGATGAGAGAGAGACATCGAACAGCCACCTCCTGCATGCCCCACCGTGGAGATGTGCCCGCAAGCAAGGTACATGCCCCTGACCGGATTCGAACCCGGGACCTTTCAGTCCGCAAGCCGAAGCTCTATCCACTGAGCCAAACCGGTCTCGGCTGGACACATTTTTTTTTTAAGTCGGCCAAAAATGCAAAGACCAGTAGCAATTAAGTTCAGTGAAGATTAGTTAAGTTACATTCAGTTTAGGGATAAAGTGTAGCATTAAGAGTGTAAGGAGTAGGTAAATACGCTTTATAAAACCAGTTTATTCCTTTACATTCTCTTTTTTTATGTTTTTATACAATATCTGTCATTTATAAATACATTTTTCTTATTAAAAAACACATAACAAGAACAACTGGGGTGGCATTTTGGGGGCTGGAACGGATTAACGGCATTTCAATTTCAATGGCGAAATTTGCTTTGAGATACGAGCAACTTGATATACGAGCAAGGTTACGGAACGAATTAAACTCGTATCTCAAGGTACCACTGTATTGGAATCAAGAGTCTACCTGTTTGAATTGGGTTTCCTGCATGACCTAATGTTTAGAAACTGATAAGGTTTCCTTGATTAATACCAAAGACCTGAGGCCTCAGACCCAAGGGAAGCAGGAAACAATACCCATTCAGTCCACATCACCAAGGCAACACAGTCAATGTACCTCAGCATAGTAGAAAAACAAGCACAGATGATGTTGAATATTTAAAAACGTATTCCCTATACACACCTAAACAGTGGTTAGAAAAAAGGATAACTTACTTCAGAAACCAAGACAATAACATACAGTGGTACCTCGAGATACGAGTTTAATTCATTCCATAAACTTGAGGTGTGGGAAACTGAGACGCTCGAGTCGCGGTAAACTGGTGGGTCGTATGCAGCCAGCCAACCCACACAATTACTCCTATCTCAAATGTTGCTCGTATTTCAAAGCAAAAATCGCTCGCTCGACGGCTCCTATCTCAAAAAATCTCGTATGTTAGGGCACTCGTATCTCAAGGAAACCACTGTATTTTAATTTCTGTACTATGTGTGCTTTGATTTTCATTACTAATATTCCATAGGCAATCTTGGTCAATTAACATTACTTTAGCACCAAAAGTAAAGGTGTAAAGTTTAGTGTTTGTTTTGTTTTTACTGCATTTCAAAGAAGGGAAAAAAAGTATGCTTACTTTTCCATTTCAAAGTTTAGTTTTGATACTGATTCAGATACTCTGTTTTTGAGACTTGTATAAGGAGCTATATAGGCCTCAAATAGGGTCCCTCCTCCCCAAGATAGGCAGATTTCTAATTTTGAAACTGGTAAATCAGCATAAAATGAAACATATTTTGAAGAAACCTACTCTGAAAGATGATTTATAAATGTGGAACTAATGAGTTTACACTTTTATCTACCAGGAATAAATAATAAAATATAACAGTATGGTAGGCTGTAGAATATAACTGTCAGGACACAGGAAAACATTCTATGTATAAGTTAAAAAGGGTATAGAAAGTAAAATATCAGGATGCCTCTACAGGCTCAAAAACAAAGATGGCAGCCATAACCATTCTAATTAATGATGAAGCAGAAAAACTTTTCTAAGCCTTGCCCAGCCCAGACGAAATATTCCCCCAAATTATTAACCTTCTTTTGCTCCTTGTCATGTTCACCAAGAAACTTCCAGTTTACTAATTGTTTACCCTAAACCAGTGGTCAGCAAACTCATTAGTCAACAGAGCCAAATATCAACAGTATAATGATTGAAATTTCTTTTGAGAGCCAAATTTTTTAAACTTAAACTTCTTCTAATGCCACTTCTTCAAAATAGACTTGCCCAGGCCATGGTATTTTGTGGAATAGCCATACTCAAGGGGCCAAAGAGCTGCATGTGGCTCGCAAGCTGCAGTTTGCCAACCATGGCCCTAAACAAACTTACCACTATAAATACATCTATATTCTAACATAAGAGTCTGCAAGTCCTACAAGTTTCATTAGTGGGAAATAATTTCTCAATCTCAGGGTCAGACTTTGGATCTATTACCTTCACCTATGTCATATTTTGAGAGGCCCAGCTGTAACAGCTAGCCAAATGGTCTCTCTCTTTTACTGTCCCTCACCTTTTTCATCAACTTCTAACTGTAACACAGGCCACCACAAGCTTGTAAATGTCTGTATCCATCTGAAAAGTAGAACCACGTCACATACTTGTAAACAACCAAAGAAAGATGGCTGTGACACTAGAATACCAGCAAGATTATTAGGAAGAAAGGCCCATTATCACTATATAAGTTCATAACAGCTCATGTAACTCCCAAAACTACTTACTGAAGTAGGTCCACTTACGATAGAAGATGCACATTGTTTGAGGAGTACAATGGAGACCCAAATCTGAAGTTCTGGCACCTATATAGTTTCAAGAGAGGACACTAAGTAAATGTAACCTGAATCTACACTTAACTGTTTACAGGCTAGACGGGGGGAGAGGGGCCGCAGGGCATAAAAACAAGTTAAATTACTTTATAGCAATATAATCATCAAAAATCTAGAATGTGGAAAGAAACTCTATAAGACAAAATAACTAAATTTCTTAAAGAGGAAAAGAAAGAGGGGGAACTTACAGATTAAGAGAGAGTTCAATAAATAACCACCAAATGCAATAAATGGACCTTGTCTGATTTCTGTTTTAAGCAAACCAACAGTTTTAAAAAAATTTTAAAAGATGCTGAGACCGGTTTGGCTCAGTGGATAGAGCGTCAGACTGCGGACTGAAAGGTCCCAGGTTTGATTCCGGTCAGGGGCATGTACCTTGTTTGCGGGCACATCTCCAGTGTGGGGCGTGCAGGAGGCTGCTGATTGATGTCTCTCTCTCATCTATGTTTCTGACTTTCTATCCCTCTCCTTTCCTCTCTGTAAAAGATCAATAAAATATATTTTAAAAAAATTTTTAAAAAGAAGCAATCAAGTCAATTTGTCACATATTCGGATACTGTCCAGATATTTGATTGTATTAAGAAACAATTACATTTTTTAGGTGTGATAACTACATTGTGATTATATTTGTGTTTTTAAAAAGAAAACCATTTATCTTTTAAAAGATACATATTAAAGTAATTATGGATAAAGTTATATATCTGAGATTTGCTTCAAAATAATCAGAGACTGGGGTGGGACAAAATAGGTGAGATATAGATTAAATAAGACTGGTTATGAATTGAAGCTAGGTGATGGATATAGAAAGGCCCATTATACTATTCTCTACATACTTTTGTATATGTTTGAAATTTTCCATAGTGAAAAGTTTAAAAACAACAATGAAAAAACAACACATAAATAGAGAAAGGGCACTTCTAGGTGTCCTGGGATAATGGGATAAAAGTCCCAACCTAGTTTCTAGCCCCATGAAGTTGTTAGATTCTCGGGGGGAGGAGGGGTCAACCGTGTACTGGCAAGTTCATTTATCAAGTTCTGCCCTTCATCTTACTAGTACATCATTAGCCTAAGAAAGGACATGAAGTTATCTGAGTTACATACCAGATACCTTTTAATGTCCAAGTTTGTTACTACCCAATTTTAACTGAAGTTTAAAGAAAACTAAAATAATTTTTGAAGCTAACAGAATTTTAGCATCTTCTGAATTTATTGAGCACAACTACAGAGGTATTATCTTCATGCTGTTACACACAGACACAAACACAGATATAGCACAATATCCGTATTTAGCCTAAGTGCATTCCTTCTGAGGTTCATTTATATGTCTTCATATGCCACAGCCCATCATTTAAATAATGGATATTTTCAATGCCAATTCCTTTGTTGACTTTCTCACTGTAGAAGGAAAAAAGCACATAAACATACTGTTGTGCATTTTTATAGGCTTAGTCATGGTACATATAATTCAAAGTGCAATGCTATTTTGCAATTATTGAGTTACATGTAGAGAATTTATTTATATTACACGTGTATTACTGTCTACATTCAACTACATTATTCTGGGGCAATTCATGTCTTACAGTGATTCTAGTGATCTACTGGGTATATAGAAACAGAGTAATAATGCGTTAACATATCAGGAGAAAATCAAAGTGTTATAATTAACCCTGAAATGAAATTAATAGCAATAATGTATTCTTCAAATGACTTGCAAAGTTCTTAAATATCTTGACTACATTTTTATAATATATATTTAATATTTCCTTACTATTCTATACCACCAGGTCAAAAAATACTAAACTAGTAAGACAAATCCTGTGTGGTGCCAAACTATGTTACTGCTTTAAAAATTAGTAGCAAAACATCTTTTCTTCCACTGAATTTAAATCATACTAAATAAAAAATTCCTAAAATGCCACATATATACATACATGCATATAAAACAGTTACATTGGCACATGGGTTCTTTTCAGAGTGTTTAAAAAAGAATGCAATCCTGGAGACAAAATATGTTTCAGTGGCTAAGTGTTAAGAAAAATCAGAAATGAGGCTTCTGTACTTACATATTTGAAATATGTGATATGAATGAGAGCAAATTTCCCCTGTCATTCTGATGCTTCCTGCATAGGTTACTCATATCTCAAAAGCTAAAGGGGCCTAACATGAGACTTACATATCTTCTGCAGACATCTTCATGACCCCAACACACAGAGCATGCTGTTTTCCTTCTGCCATGATGGCCTGGAAATACACAGCTAAGAACTATTTATCAAAATGCCTTGGAGAGGTGGTGTCAAATAATGATCACATTACTAGTTAAACACATTGAACCCATCTCATATCATTGCCTACACCATTAACTTCTTCAGGGCAGGGACCGATCAGAGTCTCTGGCACACTGAATAAATACTCAATCAAAGCTACATTAATGAATCTAATAACCATTCTTGGTTTTTAAGTTGGATGTTAATGCTATAACCTAATACCAACAAAACCAGAATAAGTCATGCAAAAAAGGAAATTTTTTGCACCTAAATATTAAAAACTGTGAAATAAATGTCAATTGTTCTAGTGTTTTAATCATTGAATGGTGGTTTTATATAAAAGACACAGTAAAACAATAATTCTATCTCTAGTCTATCTTTAAGAGCCCAATGTAAGCGTCAACCTAGAACAAAAAGAGCATTTTTGGTTATCATTTGAAGCATCTAGAACAGTGGTTTTCAACCTTCCTAAGGCCGTGACCCTTGCATACAGTTCCTCATGTGGTGGTGACCCCCAACCATGAAATTTTGCTACTATTATGCATCGTGATGTAAATATCTGCATTTTCCGATGGTCTTAGGCCACCCCTGTGAAAGGGTCGTTTGACCCCCAAAGGGGTCGCGACCCACAGGTTGAGAACCACTGATCTATAATGTTAAACACTGCAATGCATATTTTCAAAAGTAATGGTTAAAGGATATACAGTACCCTTTGTACTAGCTTTGCAACTTTCTAAAAGTACAATAATTTCAAAATAAAAATTATTTTATTTTTTTAAATTTTATTTTATTGTTTAAAGTATTACACATAATAGTACATATATCTCTTTTTTTTTTTCAAAATAAAAATTATTTTAAAAATGAAGTCTAAGTACTAGGAAAATTTCCCATTTAAAGGAACTCCAGGCCCTAGCCTATTTTTTTCAGTGATTACAGTGTCGGCCAAAGGACTGAAGGGTCCAGGGATGGATTTTCCCAGTCAAACCTCGGTTGCAGGCTAGACCCTGGCCCTGGTTGGGGCACTTGCAGGAGGGGAACTTGCACCCGTGACTCTCTCATATCAATGTTTCTTTCTCTCTGTCTCTCCCCCTCCCTTTCACTCTCTCTAAAAATCAATGGAAATAATATCCTTTGATGAGGATTAACAACAAAAAAGGAACTCTAGAACTCTAAATTTGCAACACTTAGAAAAATCATAAACATAAAAAGGTAACCTATCTTTACAGAATACTTTTCTCCTCCGATTTTCAATTCATTCATTCAATGTTCCACAAATATTTAAGCACCTATTATGTGACTAGTAACTAAGTCAATACAAACTATTCCTAAGATATAAATATACAACTTATACTACCCTTTAGATATAACTTCCTCAACAGAGGACAGCCTCCTTTTCAGCACAAGACACATTCTTAAACTCATTCCAATAGCCTTCTCACTCCACAGTAATTTCCCCATTCCCACCAAGTATGATTCCTTCTCTCAACTTGAGGCAAATGGCCACTTTATCTATGACAAAGTTGGCAAAAACCTATTTAATCTAGAATATAGCTGACACAGCACCATATAAATGGAAATAATATAGAATTACTCAGCTCTAAGTTGAATAGATTCTTAAAGACTATCTGGGATCTTAACAGACTAGTTGGCAAAACCTGTCCAGACTAGTTGGAAAAACCTATTTAATCTAGAATATAGCTGAAACAGCACCATATAAATGGAAATAATTACTCAGCTATGAGTTGAATAGATCCTTAAGGGCTATCTGGGACTTTAATATTTCTCTTTGAGAAATCATATTCTGAGGCCCAAACAACCAACCTAAAATGAACTTTAAAAGTTGGGAATTGCCAGCATTTTCCACAACCCACTCTACTTACTTTTAGCACTCTGTTACCTAAGCTCTTTTCCCTTTAGAGTCCTTTTATTCCAATGTCAAAATAACAGTAGCAAGCTAATGTCCAAAGAAGTGGTCCAATCATATTAGATATTAGAGGCCTGCTGCACAGATTTGTGCACCTGTGTGCTTGCTCCCTCTGACTGGCATGCAGGGATTGGGCCCGAAACTGGCTCTCTGACATCCCCCGAGGGGTCCCAGATTGCAGGAGGGCAGTTCTCAAGTGACGCACCCTGGAATCAGGCTCCCTCCTCTCTGGTTCCAGGAGCATCACCTGAGAACCACAACTACAAAGTTACTGCAGCTTGGCAGGTCCTGCACTGTTTGTCTGCCCCCTGGTGGTCAGTGTGCATCATAGTTACTGACCAGTCAGCTGGTCCCTTAGGCTTTTATATATGTAGATATCTTCTTCATTAACAACCAAGAGTTTTATACTGTGTCCTGAATCTGATAACATTTGGGCACTATCTAGGCTACAAATGCAGCTGGGACTCTTTTATTACCTGTTCTCTTTTAATTTCTAAATTGGGTCACAATTTAATCTCAATAAATAATGTTACTTCCCACATTTTCAAATGTAACCAGAAAGGTATGAGATAACAGTCAACAGTCACCTCCAAAAAAGTACATCTTATGTTCTCTTGGATGATATATCTTTCAGTAATGACATAAATATATTTTTTCAATAGTTAGATCCTGAAAAGGATACAACAATTGTATCTACTGCAGCAGGGTAAAGTTTAGCTCCAGGAGAAGTTAAGCCTGGACACATGATATTTGCTCCACTGAGTACAAATTTGATGGCTCCTTTATCAACCTGTTGGTGTGGCAAGATAAAAGGATCTAGAAGAAAAGAAATATATTACATAACTTAATAAGAGTAATGACTCATCAGAACAAAAGGCAAAGGACATAAACAAATATTTCCCAAAATTATAGTATTCTTACAGATGCAAAATAAACCTGAAATACCATCCTTATTTAGCCCGTTAGTAAATATTTTTTATCAATATTTTTTAATCTTTATTTTTGAAAGTATTACATATGTCCCCCCTTTTCCCTCTTTGACTCTTTCAGCCCACCCCAGGCTTTCATCACTGTATTGTCTGTATCCATGCATGCAAGTTCATTGGTTGATCTCTTCCCACCCACCCACTCTTCCCACAAGAATGGACCTGGAGAGCATTATGCTAGCTAAGTGAAATAAGCCAGTCAGAGAAAGATAAATATCACATGCTCTCACTCATATGTGAATCTAATAAATAATATAAACTAATAAACAAAAATAGACCCAGATAAATTAGTAAATATTTTTAAGAAAAGTAATTTTCAGTATTAGCAAGAGTGTAGGTAAACTGGCATTCCCATATACTGCTAAAAAACTTATAAATTACTACAACCTTTTTTTAGGACTACTTGGCAACATGTATCAACATCCTTAAAAGGTTCAAACTCTCTTGATTTAGTAATTCTACTTCTAAGATTTTATTCAAAGAAAAAATAAAAGATGTACAATATATTAAGTTAAAAAGATATTCATTGCCATACTAATATTTATAATAAACTGGAATCAACTTAAATGTCCAAAAATAAAGAGATATATTACTTAAGGTATATATACAATATCTATATAATAGAGCCATGTTTTTGAAGAATACATAATACCCTAGAAAGTCTTCATAATATAATGTTAAAAGAGAAAAGCAAAATGAAAAAACTACCAAAATTATCAGTGGTTTCTAGGGGAGAGAAAGGAGAGAGGGATGAATATGTGAAGCACAGAGGATGTTTGGGGAAGTGAAACTATTCTATATAATACTTTGACAGTGACATTATTCATTTGGCAAAACCCACAGACTGTACAAGACAAAAAATGAACCCTAATATAAACTATGGATTTTGGTTATCAATAATTTATCACTATTGGCTCATCATTTGTAAAAAGTGTATCATATCAATACAACATATTAATAACAAGAGAAGGGTAGGTACTCCCTGCTTTCTGCTTAGTTTTCCTGTAAACCTAAAATTGTTTTTAAAAATGTCTATTAATTTTTTAAAAATTATAGAATTGAGAGCCCAACTTAAAAAGAAAAATATACACATTTACACATGCATACAAACACATACACAACACATAAAATAACTGGATGGAAGTACACCAATATATTAACAATGACTATCTCTAGGTCACGAGAATACAGGTAATTTTATTTCTATATTTTCAAAATATCTAGAATGAACAAATATTCATTTTGTAAACTTAAAAAATATTTTGTATTTGTATATGTGTCTACAAATAACTTAAACCTAACAATTAAAGGGTCCCTAGAGGATTTAAAACAATGCCTGGTGGAAAATGTTTTAGGCCTCTCAGGACTCTCTAGGAATAACAACAATAATTGGTAAAATTTATTCACTTTAATGTTTAACCACTAGCCATCCCACTTGCCTTAGGTTGTGGGTTCAACTAGGGTTAAGGGCAGATACCTGAGTTGCACATTCTATTCCCTTCCACCCAGGATGAGGTGCATGAGGGAAGCAACTAGTTTATGTGTAGCTCTCACATCGATATTTCCCCCTCTGTCGCTCTCACCTTTTCCCTCACTGAAAATCAATGGAAAAAATATTCACATGTGAGGATATAAAATAAAAATAAAAAAACGCTTCCCGTCCGGCATGGCTCAGTGCTTGAGCACTGACGTGAGAACCAGGAGGTTATAGTTTGATTCCAGATCACAGCACATGGTGAGTGGTGGGTTCAGTCACCAGTGTGGGGCTTGCAGGAGGCAGCCAATCAATGATTCTCTCTCATTGATATTCCTATCTATCTCTTCCACTCCCTTCCTCTCTGAAAATAAATTAAAAATACATTTTAAAAAATAATGCTAAAATGGAAATGAAAAAAAAAAGCTGGGGTTGCAATACGTATATCTGACATATTAGGTCTCAAAGTGAAGAACATAGCAAGAGATAAGGAAGGCCACTTCATAATATTAAAGGAAGCAATCCAACAAGAAGAAATAACTCTGGTAAACATATACACACCCAATACAGGAGCACCCAAATACATAAAAGAAAAAAAATCCTGGAGGATATCAAGGAAGAGATTGACAGCAGTACGATCATAATGGGGGACTTTAATACCCCACTATCACCATTGGACAAATCCTCTAAACAAAAAATCAGCAAAGAAACATCAATCCTAAATGACTCAATAGATCAGATGGTATTAACTGACATCTTTAGAAAATTTCACCCCAAAGCAACAAAATATACATTCTTCTCAAGTGCACATGGGTCATTTTCAAAGATTGACCATATATTGGGTCACAGGCAAAGTCTCTTCAAATTCAAGAAGACAGAAATCATATCAAGCATCTTCTCAGGTCACAATTGCATAAAACTAGAAATCAATTACAATAAAAAAATTTTTTAAATCAAACACCTGGAGACTAAATAGCATGCTATTAAACAAGGACTGGGTTACCAGAGAGATCAAACAAGAAAAGCATCATGCCAACAAACAACAAGGAAAACACAACAATCCAAAAAGCTATGGGACACAGTGAAAGTAGTCTTGAGAGGGAAGTTCATAGCTCTACAAGCCTACTAGAAAAAAACAAGAAACTATTGGTAATAAACTATCTAATCCTACAACTAAAAGAGTTAGAGAGCAACAAAAAAAAAAGCACAGTGTAAGGAGAAAGAGGGGAAAAATAAAGATCGGAGCAGAGATAACTGACATATATATAGACAAAAAAATATTACAAAAGATAAAAAAAAAAACAAGAGCTGGTTCTTTGAAAGGATAATCAAGATTGATGGACTTCTACTCAGATTCACCAAGAAGCAAAGAGAGAGGACCAAAATAAACAAAATCAGAAATTAAAGAGGAGAAATGACAACACATCCCACAGAAATAAAAAGGATTGTTAAAAAAAAAAAAAAAAAAACTATG
>PVJN01030505.1:0-14712 GCA_004026805.1 Lasiurus borealis | reverse complement strand
AAAGTCCAGGGCAAGACGGTTTCACAGGGGAGTTTTACCAAACATTCAAGGAAGAGCTAAAACCTATCCTTCTCAGACTATTCCAGAAAATTCAAGAGGAAGGAACAATTCCAAACTCATTCTATGAAGCCAGCATCACTCTAATACTAAAACCTGATAAAAATAACACAATGAAAGAAAATTACAGGTCAATATACCTCATGAACATAGATACCAAAATCCTCAACAAAATTCTAGCAAATCGGATCCACAGTACATCAGAAAGATCATACACCATAACCAAATAGGATTTATCCCAGGAATGCAAGGATGGTACAATATCCACAAATCAATAAACGTGATACATCACATAAACAAATTGAGATATAAAAAACACATAGTCCTATCAATTGATGCAGAAAAATCATTTGAAAAAACCAACTCACATTTTTTATAAAAACTCTCAGCAAGGTGGGAATAGAAGGAACATACCTCAACATAATAAAAACTGTATATGACAAACCCACAGCCAACATCATACTCAATGGGCAAAAATTAAAATCATTTCCCCTAAGAACAGGAACAAGAGAGGGATGCCCACTCTTACCTCTCCTGTTCAACATAGTACTGGAAGTATTAGCCATTGCAATTAGACAAGAAGAAATAAAAGGCATCCAAATTGGAAAAGAAGATGTAAAGCTGTCCCTATTTTCAGATGACATGATTCTGTACATAAAAAACCCAAAGGACTCCATTCAAAAATTAATAGACTTAATAAATGAATTTGGCAATGTAGCAGGATACAACATTAATGCCAAGAAATCTATGGCATTTCTATACATTAATAGTGAGATTACAGAAAGAGAGACTAAAAAAGCAATCCCATTTACCATTGCACCAAAAAAAATTAAGATACCTAGGAATAAACCTAACTAAGGAGGTAAAAGACCTATACGCAGAAGACTAAAGGACACTGAAAAAAAGAGATAGAGGAAGACATAAAGAGATGAAAGAACATACCATGTTCATAGATTGGGAGAATCAACATAATAAAATGTCCATACTAACCAAAGCAATCTATAGATTCAATGCACTCCCCATTAAATTATCAACGGGTTATTTCACAGACTTAGAAAGAACTCTCCAAAAATTAATCTAGAATAAAAAAAGGCTCCAAATAGCCACAGCAACCCTTAGAAAGAAGAATAAAGTAGGTGAAATCGCAATAGCAGATCTCAAGCTGTATTACAAAGACACTGTTCTCAAAACAGCCTCATACTTGCACAAGAATAGACATATACACCAATAGAATAGAATAGAGGACCCAGATATCGACCCAAACCACTACGCTTAATTAATATTTGACAAAGGAAGCGTGAACATCCAATGGAGTCAAGACAATCTCTTCAATAAATGGTGTTCAGAAAATTGGATAGATACATGCAAAAAATTGAAACTTAATCACCAACTTATACCATGCACAAAAATGGCCCTAGCTGGTTTAGCTCTGTAGATAGTCAGCCTGCGGACTGAAGGGTCCCAGTTTCAATTCTGGTCAAGGACATGTACCTTCGTTGCAGACACATTCCCAGTGGGAGGTGTACAGGAAGCAGCTGATCGATGTTTCTCTCCCACTGATGTTTCTAACTATTTCTCTCCCTTCCTCTCTGTAAAAAAATTAATAAAATCAAAAATATATATTTATAAATAAATAAATAAATAAACAAACAAACAAACTCAAACTGGATAAAGGACTTAAACATAAGACAGGAAACCATAAAAATACTAGAGGAATCCACAGGCAAAGAAATCTCAGATATATACTGAAACAATTTCTTTACTGATATTGCTCCTAGGGCAAAGGAAGCTAAAGAGAAAATAAATAAATAGGACTACATCAAAATAAAAAGCTTTTCCATAGCAAAGAAAATCATCAACAAAACAAGAAATCCCACTGCATGGGAGATCAATGTTAACAGCAATAAGGGTTTAATCTCCAACATTTACAAGGAACTCATACAACTTAATAAAAGGAATATAAAAAATCCAATAAAAAAATGCAGAAGAGAAAAAAATGGCGGCGGAATAGATGCATGTGTCCGGAGCCTTGTCACTGGGCAGACAGAGAGAACAGTGGAGGGTCGCACTATGAGTGTTTATTGGAAAGTTAAGGGACAGTTGTCCTTCTGGAGAAGGTGGGGGACTGCTGGACAGGGCTCCCCCAACCAGGCAGCCCTACTGCCATGGGGTTTATTCTTCAGGAGCCACCAGTGTGAATGTGGAGACCACACCATCTTGCAGGGGAAAGTGGATGTTTATAGCACCCTAAAAAGCTACAACTGCGGAACCCACCGAAAAGCCGGGGGACCCAGAACACGGCTACCCAATCGGTGCAAACACTCGGATTTAGAGCAGCTCCACATACCACACGGAAAGGTCAGATTTCGCCTGGAATAAGGTGAGGTCTCTGGTCCCGCAGAACAGAGAGACGCGATCACTGTGGGAACTGCACCGGGGGAAATCTGCACCTAGAGAAATCACTGGATATTAGGCAGGAAATGATCCCTGAATGTGGAAGGGGGCCCACAGAGCTGTTAACAGAGGGGAGCTCTAGAAAGCAATCCATTTTGATCTGAAGCAGAAGGACAGTCTGGGAGTTACTAAAGTTTCCCAGGTACTTAGACAGGAATGGGGAAGGGGGAGTGCAGACTGCACTCTTTCCTCTTCAGACCCTGGCTTCTGAATGCTAAGCCCAATACAAGGATCACCCAATTGGGGACATCCTAAGAGACTGCAGGGGAAAGTTGTTTTTCTGAAACCTGGGGATCAGAGCACAGAAAAACCATCAGAGAATCAGCTCTGGGGCAACCCACTCCCACAAACTAGTACTGAATACCAAAGAGAAAGCAGGATCTAAGCACAGGCTAAAGAGGACCGATAGTCTCAGGGGTCAATTCCAAAACACTGTCACCCAGGTGATGACTCACAAATTGAAACTCACATAATCACAAAAAAATAAAGAGATTAAGTCAAATCAACTGCTTAAAAATCAGGACTGGCTTTCAGCACTGAGCAGCAGTGGAATGCAGGGAATTGCAATATCATCCAGAATGGGAAACAGGTGTGCCAAACAGAATAGAGGAAGTGAATGACCTTTACTACTGCCCATTCTATTCTTTTATTTTTAATTTTTTTAAATTAAAAAACTAATTTTTTTTCTTTTTTCCTCAATTGATTTTACCTTTTTAATTATTACATTTTTATTTCAACCAGTATTTTTACTACTACTATTTTACCTTTTTAGGGAAAAAAAGAAGTGTCACTTTATTTTCTGTTTATTTCACTTTGGAATTAGAGTTCTAAACTCTATTTTCATCTTTCCTTTAGGATCATTTTTCTCTATCTCAACTCTATCATTATGCCAACACTCTCTTCCTAACTTTTCCCATTTTGTTGTTTTTTTTATCTTACCCTTTACCTACTTTAGATTTTCCCTATTCTTTCTTTTTACCTGGTTAAAACTTCACCCCACTTATATAGCTAATTTCAAATCCCCTACTGCAAGTACATAAACACCTCTCTCTTCTCTGTCTTCACTAGCCAAAAAATTGTTTACTCTTCTTACTCTTTTTTCTCTCTTCTCCCAATTTTATTTTGGCACTTCTTTCTTTTCTTTTTTCCTCCTTTCTCTCATATTCTTTATCTACTTATACCTAATTTGTCTTTCGCAGATGGTCACCTTATTTGTGGTTATTAACATCATGAATATATTTCTGTTCAGTGCCTTGTGTGTTGTACCTTTTAGTATGGTATTTTGTGCCTTAAAATCAACTTGGGAGACAGAACTACATAACCAGACACCCAGAGAAGGAAGACCATGGGCATACAAAGAAACAACCCACATATGAAAGAAAAGCAGGCATCACCAGAAAATGACGTAAACAAAATAGAAGCAAACAACCTGCCAGAGAAAGAGTTCAGAGAAATGGTTATAATGTGGGTGAAAAGAATGGGAGACAAATTTGACAATATGAGTAAGAACAAAGAGGAAATGAAGAAGAACTAAGAAGAAATGAAGAATAATTAAGAAGAAATGAAAAATGACATCACTGCTGTAAAGAACTCAATAGAAAGAATCAAAAGTAGACTAGAAGAAGCAGAGGAACACATTAGTGAGCTAGAAGACAAGTTAGGAAAAAATACTCAAGTACCGTAGCTTCTAGAAAAAAAAAAAAAGCAAGAAGAGAACCTAAAGGAACTTTGGAATAACACAAAATAAAACAAAATCCTCAATATTGAGGTTCCAATTTCCACAGAGAGGAAAAGTGAACAAAGAATAGAAAACCTGTTTGAGGAAATAATGACAGAAAACTTCCCTGATATAGGAAGGAAAAACTGACACAAATCTAAGAAGCTCACAGAATCCCAAGCAAATGAACCCCAAAAGACCGACACCAAGGAACATTATAATTAAACTGGAAAACACCAACGACAAAGTAAGAATCTTAAAAGCAGCCAGAGAGAGACAGATAGTTACCTACAAAGGAACCCCCATCAGAATAGCGACTGATTTCTCAACAGGAACTCATCAGGCCAGAAGGGAATGGAATGAAATATACAAAGTCATGCAAAGGAAGGGTATGAATCCAAAAATACTGTACCCAGCCAAAACCGGTTTGGCTCAGTGGATAGAGCATCGGCCTGCGGACTGAAAAGTTTGGGCGCGATTCCAGTCAAGGGCATGTACCTTAGTTGTGGGAACATCTCCAGTAGGGGGCGTGCAGGAGGCAGCTGATCAATGTCGCTCTCTTTCATCGATGTTTCTAACTCTCTATCCCTCTCCCATCCTCTCTGTAAAAAATCAATAAAATATATTTTTAAAAAATACTGTACCCAGCAAGGCTTTCAATCAAAATTGAAGGGGAAATCAGGAGCTTCACAGACAAAAAAAAACGATTAAGGAAATTTATTACCACCAAACCAGCAATGCAAGAAATGTTGAAGGGTCTGCTGTAAAAAAAGAAATAGGAAGTGAACAAGGAACACAGGGGTAAAGAATAAAAATGGAGAGAGATGAGTACCTATCAATAATAACTTTAAATTTGAACAGATTAAATGCTCCAATCAAAGGACACAGGGTAATAGATTGGATAAGAAAACATGACCCACATATCTGCTGTCTACAAGAAACCCACCTCAGAAAAAGAGATGCACACAGATTGAGGGTGAAGGGATGGAAGACGGTTTTTCACAAATGGAAATGAATAAAAAAGCTGGAGTTACAATACTTATATCTGACATATTAGGTCTCAAAGTGAAGAACATAGCAAGAAATAAGGAAGGCCACTTCATAATATTAAAGGGAGCAATCCAACAAGAAGAAATAACTCTGGTAAACATATATGCACCCAATACAGGAGCACCCAAATACATAAAAGAAAAAAAATCCTGGAGGATATCAAGGAAGAGATTGACAGCAGTACGATCATAATGGGGGATTTTAATACACCACTGTCACCATTGGACAAATACTCTGAACAAAAAATCAGGAAAGAAACATCAATCCTAAATGATTAATTAGACCAGATGGAATTAATTGATATCTTAAGAACATTTCATCCCAAAACCACAGAGTACATATTCTTCTCAAGTGCACATGGGTCATTTTCAAAGATAGACCATATGTTGGGTCACAGGCAAAGTCTCTTCAGATTCAAAAAGATAGAAATCATATCAAGCATTTTCTCAGATCACAGTGGCATAAAACTGGAATTCAACTTCTATAAACACAATACAAAGAAATCATATGCATGGAGACTAAACAACATGCTATTAAACAATGACTGGGTAACCAGAGAGATCAAGGAAGAAATAAAAAACATCAGGGCAACAAATGACTATGAAAACACAGCAATAAAAATCTATGGGACACAGAGAAAGCAGACTTGAGAGGGAAGTTCATAGCTCTACAAGCCTACTGCAAAAAAACAAGAAACAATGGTAATAAATTAACTAACCCTACAACTCAAAGAGCTAGAATGAGAGCAACAAGAAAAGCCCAGTGTAAGCAGAAGGAAAGAAATAGTAAAGATCAGAGTGAAGATAAACAACATGGAGACCAAAGAAACAATTCAAAAGATCAACAAAACCAAGAGCTGGTTCTTTGAAAGAACAAAAAAGATTGATGGACCTCTAGCCAGGATCACCAAAAAGCAAAGAGAGAAGATCCAAATAAACAAAATCAGAAATGAAAGAGGAGAAATAACAACAGACCCCGCTGGAATACAAAGGATTGTTAAAAAATACTATTAACAACTCTATTCCAATAAACTGGGTAACCTGCAGGAAATGGACATATTCCTAGAAAAATATAACCTTACAAAACTCAATCAGGAAGAATCTAAACATCTCAATAGGCCAATAACTATGGAAGAAATTGAAGCAGTCATCAAAAACCTTCCAGCAAACAAAAGCCCAGGAGAGTTTTACCAAACATTCACGTAAGAATTAAAACTTATCCTCCTCAGATTATTCAAAAATATTCAAGAATAAAGAACACTTTCAAACACTTTCTATGAAGCCAGCGTCACTCTATTACCAAAACCAGATAAAGACAACACAATGAAAGAGAATCACAGGCCAATATCCCTCATGAACATACTTGCCAAAATCCTCAAAATTCTAGCAAATCGGATCCAGCAGTACATCAGAAAGATCATACACCATGACCAAGTAGGATTTATGCCAGGAATGCAAGGATGGTAGAATATCCATAAATCAATAAATGTGATACGTCACATAAACAAATTGAGCGATAGAAATCCCCCATTCATATCCATTGATGAAGAAAGCATTTGACAAAATCCAACATCCTTCCTTGATAAAAACTCTCAGCAATGTAGGAATAGAAGGATCATAACCTCAACATCATAAAAGCCATATATGATAAATCCACAGCTAACATCATACTCAATGGGCAAAAACTAAAATCATTTTCCCTAAGAACCAGAACAAGACAGGGATGCCCACTCTCACCTCTCCTGTTCGACATAGTACTGGAAGTATTAGCCATTGCAATTAGACAAGAAGAAGAAATAAAAGGCATCCAAATTGGAAAAGAAGAAGTATAGCTGTCCTTATTTGCAGATGACATGATACTATACATAAAAAAACCAAAGGACTCCATTCAAAAACTAATAGACTTAATAAAGAATTTGGCAATGTAGCAGGATACAACATTAATGCCAAGAAATCTATGGCATTTCTATACACTAATAGTGAACTTACAGAAAGAGAGACTAAGAAGCAATCCCATTTACCATTGCACCAAAAAAAATTAAGATACCTAGGAATAAACCTAACTAAGGAGGTAAAATACCTATACGCAGAAGACTACAGGACACTGAAAAAAGAGACAGAGGAAGACGTAAACTGATGGAAGAGCATACCATGCTCATGGATAGGGAGAATCAACATCATTAAAATGTCCATACTACCCAAACCAATTCAATGCACTACCCATTAAAATACCAACAGCATATTTCACAGACCTAGAAAGAACTCTCCAAAGATTCATCTAGAACAACAACAACAACAATAAAAAACCAAACAGCCAAAGCAATCCTGGGAAAGAATAAAGAAGGTAGGATCTCAATACCAGATTTCAAGCTATATTACAACGCAATTGTTCTCAAAACAGCCTGGTACTGGCACAAGAACAAACACATAGACCCATGGAATAGAATAGAGAATCCAGATATCCACCCAAACCACTATGCTCAATTAATATTTGACAAAGGAGGCATGAACATACAATGGAGTCAAGACAGCCTCTTCAATAAATGGTGTTGGGAAAATTAGACAGATACATGGAACAAATGAAACTAGACCACCAACTTAAACCATACACAAAAATAAACTCCAAATGGATACAGGACTTAAACATAAGACAGGAAGCGATAAAAATACTAGAGGAATCCACAGACAGCACAATCTCAGACATATGCCAAAACAACTTCTTCACTGATACTGCTCCAAGGGCAATTGAAGTTAAAGAGAAAATAAACAGATGGGACTACATAAAAATAAAAAGTATTTTTTAAATTAAATCTTTATTATTCAGATTATCACATTTGTTTCTCTTTTTGCCCCTTTATAGCTCCCCTCACCCGGCTACCACCCCTTCTTCTACCTTTACCTCCCCTCCATAAGTGTATGATTTTTGTCCAGTCTCTCCCTGCACCCCCCTCACCCGTTTGCCCCTGAGAATTATCAAGCTACTCCCTTTCTGTTCTCCTGATTCTATTATATTCACCAGTTTAAAATAAAAAGCTTTTGCACAGCAAAAGAAACTATCATCAACAAAACAACAAGAAGGCCCACTGTATGGGAGAACATATTTGCAAATATTAACACTGATAAAGCTTTAATCTTCAACATCTACAGCCAACTTATACAACTTAATAAAAGGAAGATAAATGATCCCATAAAAAAATGGGCAACGGACTAAAATAGAACCTTTTCGAAAGACAACAGAAGGAACGCTAAGAGACAGACACATGAAAACATGCTCAAAGTAGCTAATTATCCAAGAGATGCAAATCAAAACAACAATGTGATACCATCTCACACCTGTCAGAAAGGCAATCATTAACAAATCAATAAACAACAAGTGTTGGGAGGATGCGGAGAAAAAGGAACCCTTGTGCACTGCTGATGGGAATGCAGACTGGTGCAGCCACTGTGGAGAACGGTATGGAGTTTCCTCAAAAAACTAAAAATGGAACTCCCATTTGACCCAGCAATCCCACTCTTAGGAATATATCCTAAGAAACTACATACACCAATCAGAAAAAATTTATATACCCCTATGTTCATAGCAGCACAATTTACCATAGCTACAATAGGTGCCCATCAGCAGATGAATGGATTAGAAAACTATAGTATATCTACGCAATGGAATTCTATGCTGCAATAAAAAAAGAAGGAATTCTTACCATTTGCAGCAACCTGGATGGAACTGGAGAGCATTATGCTAAGTGAAATAAGCCAGTCAAATGAAGGAGAAACACCAAATGACCTCATACATTTATGGATAATAAAGAACATTGTAAACTGATGAACAAAATGATAGATACAGAGGCAGTAAAGCATCAAACAGACTGTCAAATTACAGCGGGAAGGCTGGAGAGTGTTGGGGTGGGGGGTGGAGAGATCAACCAAGGGACTTGTATGCATGCATATAAGCACAACCAATGGACACAAGACACTGGGGGGTGGGATGAGGGCATGCGACAGCAGGTAGAGGAGGCTTGAGGAAAGTCAATGGGGTAAAAAAGGAGATATATGTACTACTATGTGTAATACTTTAAACAATAAAAACTGAATATATACGTACATTTAGCTTATATACTTAAGATGAAACAGTGATTATTTTAGTAGGAATATTCAAATGTTGAGAAATAATGCAGAGCAAAGGTAATATTCTTCTGCACAGAAGACATAATAGCAGAATTTTTAGAGATGAGCAGTGTTATAGCTCAAAGTCAGTAATGAGACATGTTAGAAAACATAGGGAACCGATTTACAAATAAGTTTATCAGCTTTACACTGGTTTCATATCATCATTTTGCTTATCTTATTTGTTTTAAGGATTTTTCTTGGGGGCTATAAAATTATAGAAATATTTCAAGTTTTATTTTATGACATATTAGTTAATATATATGACTGAGTCTATATAAGTATTTTTATTTATTTATAATACTACAGGCCAGATATGCATACTGGTTTGAAAAGCAGAAATTTTTATAATACTATTCCTTTCAAAATTATACTTTTCATTAAAACAATAAAGAACCCCATGTTATAAGATTAATAATAATAATAATAATAATGCCTAGCTCCTAAAGCTTAAAGGAATGTGAATGAATATATTTATTATTCATAAGCTTTATTTTCCATATCTCCATCCTAGTTAACAGCTGAATAGCTAACCTTAAATAATAATGATGATGATGATAGTTAGTTCTAGTGGACACTGTTTAAACAATTACTAAATCATTATAATAGTTACCATTTATGAGTACTTACTACATTCTAGACATTGTATTAGGTGGATTACATATACTATCTCATTTAATCCTCACAACCTATAATATATGTCCATATTAAAAACCACTATGTCCATATTTAAAAATAAAGAAATAAGATTTAAACTGGTTGAATGACCTGACCAAAGAAAGGCACTGGAAATTGAACCTAGATCTACCTAAGTCCAAGTTCATGCTTTTAACCACCATAGTATCCTGCTTCTTGCACAAAAATAACTTTAAGACGCTCTAAAAGGTTGACTCCCAGAAAAAAATACTACTAAATAGGAACATCTTTTTCTTCAGCTTATTAGGACTTTTCCTTAATATATGGAAAAACTGAAAGAATAGCTTAATGAACACCTGGACACTATCCACTTAGGTTGAAAAATTGGGTGCTCTCCCTCTAGGAAGCATGCCCATGCCATTCCCTTACTTCTCTCCTAGCCTCACTGGCACATATCTCCTAAACTCTATGAGATCCCATGAGACTTGCAACCAGGGAAGCAATAGGCAGTGACAGCTCGTCCTTGGCTAACCCCTGACCTGTCTGCATGGCCCCCTTTTTTCTGACTTCCCAGTAAGCCAAAGCAGCCCAGCCAAGGCTCTCCTGTTGCTTCTTCTATGCCCTTCCTTGTCTCACTGTACTAAGTATAATTTTGCTGCTGTAGTCAATAAATTCTTGTTTATCTAAAAGAAAAAAATTCAACAATTGTTCATTAACACTTTGCTGTATTTGCTTTATCTCTTTCTGTTTAAATAGACATATTTTTCCTCTATTTTAAATTTCAGACATAATGCTTGACCAAAATGAGCACACATCACCTAAGAATAAAGTCATTTTCCTACATAACCACAACACTATTATCATACCTAAAAATTTAACAACAGTTCTGTAATATCATCTTATAAACAAACCATATGCAAATCTTCCCCAATAGACCCAAGAAAGTCTTTTATATATATATATTTTGGAGGAGGAGGAGGAGGGTTTGAATTTGGTTTGTTTTTCAAACCAATCTAGATTCATGCAATATATTTGATTATTTTGTCCTATTCTCTTTTAGTTAAGTAGGAATTAATATCATTAAAATGTCTTAATATCACCAAAATATTTTTATTTTAAGCTTTTCCCCATTGCATCAGGACTCAATTTCTGTCCATCATAGTTTAACTTGATGAAATCAATACTTAATCCAATAATTGTAAATATTCCTTTATAAATATTAAAATGCTTCAACTATAATCAATGAATGCATGGATGGGTGGAACAACAAATTGATGTTTTTCTTTCTCTCTCTCTTCCTCCTTCCTCCTTCCTCCCCCACCACTGTCCCTCCCGTCTCTCTCTCCCTCTATTTCAAATTCATAAATAGCCTGGCTAGTGTTGCTCAGTGATTGAGCATGGACTCATGTACCAAGAGGTCTCAGCTTTGGTTCCTAGTGAGGGCACATGCCCAGTTTGCAAGTTTGATCCCCAGTAGGGGGCATGCAGGAGGCAACTAATGGATGTTTCTTTCCCATCCATGTTTCTATCTCTCTATCCCTCTCTCTCTAAAAAAAAAAAAAAAATCAATAAAAACATATATTTTAAAAATTAAAAATAAATAAAAATTAAAAAAAAGAAATTAAATTAATTGCTCCACCTTTTTAAAAACTTGCCTAACAGCTTTATTGCTCTGGACCTCTGCTTCACCAAGTAATGAAAAATTTATCTCCTCTTACCAATAATCAAATTCATTAATTAAATCACAAATAGCATTACAGAACCCTTCAGTAACTCCCTTCCTTTCTGCCTCTTGGCTAGAAGGCCAGATATGCATACTGGTTTGAAAAGCAGAAATTTTTCTTCACATTTAAAACTTCTTGGGCATTGGGATTACATCTTCCTCTGGATTTTTTTTTGTAATATACTCAATCTAATATGCAAAAGTGAGTAGATAATAAACATTATTTTGTTTCATAACACCTGAACTTGGCACTCAACTAACAATAACTGACTCCAACAATTAGACAATGCTTTCTCTTATAAAGAATTATTTCTAAAAGGCAAATTCAGAAATAAATTTAAAAGGAAATGCTCAGAGTACTTATCACAGTTTGTGAATATATATTTGTGTAATTATGTAATTGTTGTCTGTTCTCCTAACTAGACTGTTAGTTTCATAGGGACAGGGACCAAGTCTGGAACATAGTTAAGTTCAATAAATATTTGTTGAATGAATGAACGAATGTTCTTTCTTGGTATTTCTGGAACACATAATGAGAGAATCTGCATTTTTCAGATTTACCACAAGATGGGAATTCATTTTACATTTATATTTCTTAATACCTAGTACTAACAAATAAGTTAACACCAGAAGTCACTTTCAGCTCCTTTTATGTCTTTCAATATCCCCAAATACATATTTTCTAATAAGACTTACATTTGTGAAGTAATCTTAGGGTTGGATAAAAAGGGCCTTCTCTTTGTCTAAAAAATAGTAACTCTCCATTTACTGTAAGGATTTCTATATGTTCATGGCTGTAAGATAAATGTCACAAAGTACAAGTTAGATATTTTCTTTCTAAAATGAATATGCCAAACAGCCTTTAACGTATAATATGAAACATGTATATACAGATACAGTAAGCTTTTTAAAAATTTGTCAATAAAGATCCAAGCCAAAAAAAAAATTGTTTATCTGCTTTACCTATCATACCAGTCCACTGCAGAGAAAAAATATGAGCTGCTACATTCAATTTTATTTCACATACTATTAATTTCATTGTTAGGTAATTCAATAAAACAAATCTTTAAAGTACAAGTAAAATAAATAAATCCAACTCTAAACATTTAACTGATTAAAAAAATCAGTACATGTTTTCATATAGAAAAACACTTGAAAATATAAATACTGCTTAGAGTTATTCTATTTACCTACTCCCATAATCTATCAATAATTAATGTGAAGATAATTCCATTTATTATGGGTGCAATCTAATCATACTATATTCAACTACTTAGGCCTGAGCTTTACATAGAGAAAAATAAAGACTTACCATCGCACTATTTTGACAGGATCTTTCTTAGGCATGATTTGATTAAGCCATGGTTCAATACCTGGAAATTGCTCTATCAATTGGTTCTTAATGCCCTTTATAACTGAGGTTTTCAACTGGATGCAATTGGACACATTTTCTTTTTCATCAAATCTGCCAAAAGATTTTTAAAGAAAAATAATGGTATTTCTAAGTAAACATATCAGAACAGTTAAAAGTAGTGTTTTAATTAGTCATATATTCCCCAGCAAGTATTTAGATGCCTAAAATAATAATGAAATAAGTTGATTTTTTAAAATACTATTTACCTTTTATTCTGTCCAGCACAACCAACGGCTTATTACATTAAAATAAGCAGTCATACATACACAATTAACTGGGGAGGGGAGGATATGAGGCATATTTCACATTATAACCTGTCATCAGCTACACAAATGCGTTTTAGAAAATCTTACTGATCTTTACCCAGGAAGAAACACAGATTTCAACCTATAACAAACCTGTGTGGGGGAACAAAAGAAGCAAACCAAAACAAAAGAGCCCTCAAGCATTGAGATACATAAGACCAACGCAAATATAACAGAAAATCGGTCCCTGCTACACTATGCAATCTACTGAGATATTTTTTAAAGTCATGATAATGATGATTTCTAAGTTCCCTGTTTATTTTTGCTCAAAATGTCATAAACAAAACCCACCTTCCTTTGCCCATGTTTCCCCTTGGCTTTTTGCGTCTACCGAAAAGGTAGGTTCCCCAGGAATTTTTGTCTTCCTTACACTGAATAGCCTATGGGGCAAATCACGCTGTTTTCAAGACAAGGTTAATCTGGCAGCTAAGCAATAGGCTTGCTTCCTGTCACCCAGACTCCTTCACTCCCATGACCCAGGAAGTCAAGCCTTCCCTTATTCAGTTCATAACTAATAAACAGGCGGCAGTGAGTGCATGGCTCTCCTCTTAGCTAAAGAGGATATACCCTTAAATCACAGTGCAAGGATGTGACTGGGAGAATCTGGAAATGGAGATAGTATTGAGAAAGGGAGCAAAAGAGAAAGAGGGGTAGTAAGGATAAAGAAAATAAAAGTGGGAGAACCGAAACCTCACAGGAGATTAGAGATGGAAAGCTTAAAGAAGTGTTGTAAATTGCGAGTGAGAGCATAGTACTATAGAAAACCTTAGGGAGTAAGGATGGCAGGGGCAGGGGAGAGAGAAAGAGGATCTTTGCTCTCGCCCTCTTCCCCACCTCCCACCCCCACCACCTTTGTGAGCAGCGGACGGAGGCCACACCACGTCCTTACTTCTTGAACATGATCCAAGGTGAAGGGGGCGACGATGGGAAAGGGCCTGGAATGGGGGGAAAATTGAATTAGCTCGGGTCCGACGGATCCCCTTACAGGAGGAAGGCCGGCACTCACAGGCGGAGCTGCCTTCGTTCCCCGGAAAGGGAGCCAGCCAGCAGCACTTTCCGGTTCTCAGCGAAATTTGACTACTTCCGCTCCTCTGAACACCTCGCCCACTTTTGCCGGCCCTTTTTGGACAACCGATTGCTATCGAGAGCTGGTAGCTGAAAGGGCGGGACTTGAGAAGGAAGGAAAAATAAGAGAA
>PVJN01030504.1:0-25577 GCA_004026805.1 Lasiurus borealis | reverse complement strand
CCCTGCACTCCCCTCACCCTTTTCCCCCTGAGAGTTGTCAGTCCATTCCCTTTCTATGGCTCTGATTCTATTATATTAACCAGTTTATTCTGTTTATCACATTTTTTACTCACTAGATTTTTAGATTCACTTGTTGATATATATTTATTGTTCATAGTTTTTATCTTTACCTTTTTCTTCTTCTTCCTCTTCTTAAAGAGTACTTTTCAGCATTTCATATAATACCGGTTTAGTGTTGATGAACTCCTTTAGCTTTCTCTTATCTGTGAAGCTCTTTATCTGACCTTCAATTTTGAATGATAGCTTTTCTGGGTAGAGTAATCTTGGTTGTAGGTTCTTGCTATTCACCATTTTGAATATTTCTTGCCACTCCTATCTGGCCTGCATAGTTTTTGTTGAGAAATCAGCTGACAATTTTATGGATGCTCCCTTGCAGGTAATTAACTGTTTTTCTCTTGCTGCTTTTAATAGTCTCTCTTTGTCTTTTGCTCTTGGCATTTTAATTATGATGAGTCTTGGTGTGGTCCTCTTTGGATTCCTTTTGTTTGGGCTTCTGTGTGCTTCCTGGACATGTCAGTCTATTTCTTTCACTAGGTGGGGGAGGTTTTCAGTCATTATTTCTTCAAATAGGTTTTCAGTATCTTGCTCTCTTTCTTCTTCTGAAACCCCCATAATTCTGATGTTGGTACGCTTGAAGTTGTCCCAGAGGCTCCTTACATTATCTTCACATTTTTGGATTCTTTTTTCCTTTTGCTTTTCCAGTTGAGTGTTTTCTGCTTCTTTGTATTTCAAATATTTGACTTGATTCTTGTGTTCCTCTAGTCTGCTGTTAGGTCTCTGTATAATATTTTTTATTTCAATTAGTGTATGTTTAATTTCTAGTTGGTCCTTTTTCATCTCCTCTTGGGTCTCGCTAAATTTATTGATCTTTTCTAGGAAATTCTTGAAAAACCTTATAAACATGGTTTTGAACTCTATATCCAGTCCTTTGTTTTCCTCCATTTCTTTTGTTTGTGATCTGTTCCTTTGTCTCTGCATTTTCGCTGCTTCCCTGAGTTGGTAGAGTAGCTTTGTGTATTAGGTGTCCTATATGGGTCCCCAATTACCTGAGGTGGACTCTCTTGGTGCACCCCTTTGTGGACTGTGTGTACAGCCTTTTTTAAATTAAGTCTTGATTGTTGTTGGTGTCACGGGGGAATTGGCCTCCAAACCAATTGGTTGTGAGGATCAGTCGTGTCTATGACGGGAGAACTTCTGTGGTGGAGTCAGCTTTATAAGACTTGCACAGTTGCAAAGCCTGTGTTCAGCTTCAATGGGGCAGAGTCTCAGGGCTGAACAGACAGCCTTGGCTTCCCGTCAGCCCTGCCCTACGCAGCCCCTGGGTCTCAATGTGCCTCGGTAATTGCTGTAGCCCTCTGCTTTTCATGGCTCCCCGAAGTTTCTGTGCACTCCTCCCTTTTCACGACAGTCCAGACTCCCCCTATTTGAATCTCTCCCAGAACTGGGCTTCAATGTAGTTGAAACTGGGGTACAGTACAGTTGAAAGTTTCTGTCTCCCTCTCGCTAGAGGAAGCTAGCCAGGCACTCTGCTGCCCATCCTCCCCATGTGCATGTCTCCGTACCTCAGCTTTTTGCAGCCCCTCTATGAGTCTCCGTGAGCCCCTCTCTTTCCTTCTAGTTGTAGAATTTCCACTCAGCCAACTTTCCTGTGGTTCTGGATGATGTCTGTTCTGTCTTTTAGCTGTAGTTTTGAAATTGTTGGGGCTGTTGCAGGTTAAATAGGTTTGCATTTCTAAAGCAGTTTAGGTGTTCACCTATGACGCCATCTTGGTTTCTCTCTCGTGACTTAGTTCTATTTTTATTAACAATTTCTTAGTGATTTCTTCCTCAGTACTTCAGCTGTCATTTGGTCTTTTTTTTTCCCCCCTCTTACATGGATGCCATGTTCTTTGGAAGCTTGTGTAGACCAGTTAATGGTCTGTTAGGCTTCCTCTACATGAATAGGAGTTCACTTTTTGAATAATAAGAATTATATGTCACAGTGGGGGCGTCAGGATTTTAGAGATGCTTAGGTGGCGCATGGCCCAAAAAAATAAGGCCCAGAATGCTGCCTCTGAGGCCCTTCAAAGGCCAGCCTCTCTGGGCTGCTTGACATCTTCAGTCTGGGCGTTGGGGTCCTTGCTGCAGTGGTTTTCTTTCCGTGCAAACATCCTGCTCTTATAGGCAAGAGTAATTAATTAGTAACCTGGGTAGTAAATTAGGAAGTGCACAGAGTCAGGAAGTAGTAGGAAGCATGGGGCTGCACCTGGAGGAGGGCCATGAGAGAACTGAGGGTGCCAAGAGGGCATGTTTGGTTCTCCTGGGCAACCTCCAGCCCTGCTGGTCTCTCCCCAGCAGCTGACTGTCCCTCCCCTCTCACTTTCCACGTAAAGTAAGCAACCAGCTCAGACCACCTCCCTTTACTTCCTCGCCCTGAGCTATGCCTTGCTGCTGTTAGCGAGGCTTTATCTCTCTGGCAGCCTTCTAAAGGGGTGTGGGCGGGCAGGCAGTCCCTGGTCTCAGGGTCTCTATCTTGCTGAAGACTTTGTACGTTATCCTAGTGCAGTGCAAACTCGTTAAGTCAACAGAGCCGCAAACCTAGGCGGCTCCAGAGCCACAGCTTGCCAACTACTGTCTTAGGGCGATGAGAGGTACTCATAGCTGACTGTGTTTTAGAAAGAGGGAGGACAGGAAGAAGGAGACCAGTGAGGGGATTCAGATTGTGGCTGGCGGTGGGGAGCTGGCCTGTGGGTTAGGCCTGACCTCTGCTGGGCCACTCGTGAAGTGGTGAGGTCATTAGCACCCTTCTTGGGGCCGTTGCAGGTTAAATAGGTTTGCATTTCTAAAGCCTGGAACGTGGTAAGCCAAAGTAAGGTTCTAAATTAACTAAAATAATCGTATTCAATTTTTTAGTTTTCATTTTTAATTGGTTCAGCTTTTTCGAGCAGCATTATGTTTTTTTTTGGTGATATGTTTTACTGTTATTGCCACTATTTTTTAAATCTTTGTTATTGCTACTGTTAATATTAGCTAGTATAAGAATAATCAACTTTTCATTAAATATGAATATAATAGGCTAATTATAGAAACGAAGAAAAACTACAGTTATGGCAAATGAGTACCTTTGCTATTGGTTTGGATGTTAATTTATTTAGCAGTTTGAGAGAGACACATCTGTTCATTGCCTCTCACATTCGCCCTATCTGGGACCGGGGATTGAACCTGCAACCCAGGTATATGACCTTGACCAGGAATTGAACCTATGACCCTTCGTTGCATGGACCAATGCTCTAACCACTTAGAAACACTGGCCAGGGCAGCATTGTAAGTATAAGGATTTTATAGGAAAATAAGTCCAATGCACTTACCCTAAAATTAATTGCAATTTCAGGAATGCCTTTTTAAAAAAAACAATCTGTTTTGATGCTTATAATCAAGTACGTGCAAGTCATAGCTCTGGGCTACAAAGTGTAAGGAAGAAATCCAATGGGTAACTGTAATATTTTTGTTAATTCAATGGCTGTTGAATGATTGAAGTTTAGTACTAACTGTAAACCTGTTGGAGTGACTTCCTATTGGAAAATCCCAAGGAAGGCTGTAATCTCATTTCAGTATGTCCTCATGCTGATAATTGTGTTCCCAGTGCTGTGGCATATTACATGGCGTTGGACTGTCCTACTGTCTGAAGAAAGAATGGAGATGAAACAGGTCAGGCCTCGTTCACTGCCCACACACCCAACGCCCTGGAGTCCTGGGGTGCTGAGAGGAGACACTGAGCAGGTCAGAGTGTGGTCCTGGCTCCGCACCTAGGAGAGTGGTGACTCTTGAGGCCACGGCGGGTTTGCCGCAGGACCTCATAAATCTTGCTTACACCAGCACTGTCATCAGTGGGCAGGTTTTTGAAGGCATTTCTGTCCACAGTGACAACTTTGTAGCTGCCCTGGGCCCTTCCTGCTTTGAGAGCAGCATCTCAGGAGCCCTCAAACATCCTTGGTCCTGGACAGTCTAGGATGATGGGTCACCTGTGTGTGGATTTTTAAACATTTGCATGTCATGCCGTGATTCTTGTAGAAGCTGTGAGGGAGGTGTGGCTGGTGTTGCTGTCTCCGGTCTGCAGGTAGCAGCTGTGGAGGCTGGGACTTCAGAGTCACCCAGGCAGGGGAGCCAGTGGCCGGGTGTCCTGGGAATGAAGCAAAGCAGATGTGGAGAGAGGGCAGTCCTCTCTGCAGGTACAGGCCAGGTATCAGGACTCGGTGGGTTGTCTTACAGTTGACCACACATGAATCAAATCAATAGGGAGGTATTGTTTTTCGGGAAAGATGACAGTAATTCCCTATTATACTTAGCTGATTCTTATCACACTTCACCAGTGAGGTCTTCGTTAGGTTTTTCATTTCTTTGGGGCTTATTCTCCATGAAGGGGGTGGTGTTTTAGAGAAGCACCATGATGAAGGCTGAAGCTGTGGTTCTGAGTAGGTTTTGAGTGATGACGGTGGGCCTGAGTTAGTTTGTGTGGGTTTTCGAGAGACCAGCTTTTCTTCTGAATTACACAATGTCTTCAGTGGTTCTTGTATAGTGTTCTTAAAGAGCTGAGGCGGGGCTTTGCCCAGCGATGTTAGTGCTACAAGGTCTCCCCTGCACCTGCCGTTGTTGTCCTCAAGGAGAGCAGTCCCGGAGCAGCTGTGCACCTTCGGATGGGTGGACACACAAATGTCTGAGGATGTTGTCTGCTCCCACACATAGCCTGGAGCAAGCAGAGTGTGTGTCTGGTCGGGGTTGGTCTTCAAGTCCACAAATAATGTCTGTCACCTTCATAGAGAGCAACTTAGAAGGAGTCTCTTGGTGGCTGGGGTGAGGGAGTGGGGAGAGGCTTGGTTTCAGGTGTTATTTGGGAAAATCTGTTGTGCTGCATCTCTCAGCATTTAAGAGTAGGATGAACCCGTATCGGAACTGGTTTAGGTTAGTCGAATGTGGAAGCTAGTCGTATGAAGACCTGTCCTGTTCTGGTATTTCTCGCTATAATATCTTTAACTGCTCATTTGTTGAAAACAATTCTGCTTTGCTCTAGCAACCAGCCAGATGCCACTGTAGTTCATATAGTCCCAAGGTTCTTGCTCCTTCCAGAAAGGACTTGTAAAATGTTGTATTAAAGATCAGGTAACCTAAATAAATTATTTTGGTCATAACCATTTGTCTTTGACACTTTGCAGTCAGTCCTATAACATAAAGACATTTGAACCCACACATTCCCTCCGGGGAGCACAACCTCCACTCTATCCCTTCCTCCTTACCTCCCCTCCACTCTCTCTCTCCCCCCTCCTCCCCTCTCCTTCCCCCACAGGCATGCATCTCCTAAACTCTAAGGGACCCCACAACACTTGCAAACAGGGGAGCAGTGGGCAGCAGCAGCTCGTCCCAGCCTAATCCTCTGATCCTCCCAAGGCCCTCTTTCCTCTGACTTCCCAGCGAGCTAAGGCAGCCCACCCTAGGCTCCCCTGTTGCTTTTCTATGCTAGGCCCATCCTTGTTTCACTGTCTCCTGCTTCAATAAACGTTCCCTCATGGAAAAAACAGAAGAACCAAAGCTACATGCAGCTGTTAAGGTTTGCTTCAAAAATACATCCAGTGACTACCCGGGTCATGAAAAGAAGCACTTTTCATTTTGTTTTCTTTTGTTTTGTTTTGAGGCTCTGACCAACTTGAAGGCCCTTGTTCTGTTCTCAGGCTGAATCACCAGGTTGCTTTCAAGACAGTCAAATGAACTTTCATGTCCACCTGCAGTACGCCTTTGCCAGCCTCAGGCATTACCACTTAAAATACATGTGCCATTTCATAAATAAAAACATTTCATTACTGTCTCAAGGGCTAAGCTTTAAAGAGTAAAATCTTCAAGTGACCTTTTTATGCTAATTAAGTAAGTAACTCAGGGGCTAAGGCAGCCACATGTGGACCTGGGTGTTTCCCTCCATGGCTTTCTGCAGTTCTTTGCATAGTGGTGACCATTTTGCCTCCTTTTTTTTTTCTCTCTCCCTTTTCTTTGAATTTATTGTGGTGACACTGGTTAACAAAATTATAGAGGTTTCAGGTTCCCAGTTCCACAACATACCACGTATACACTGTATTTTGTGATGTTATTTATTCCACCCTCTGACAGGGATGGTGTGTTAAAAACCAGCTTTGTCACTCTCGTAGCTGTTGTACTCATTATGACTGTTGTTGTTTCCTCAGGCCGGTCTAATTGAAGCCAACGGGGAACTAAAGGTCTTCATAGACCAGAACCTTAGTCCTGGAAAAGGTAAGGGCACCTCCTTTGGAAATGTGAGTTGGTTGATAAATGTGCGAAGTTTGCTGTGTTTGTGAATTTCTCTGATATGAAAGCCCTCCATCAGCTGTGGAAACCCACCTTGGGAGCCCTCCTGCCTGGGAGCCCCCAGGGTGGACTGGGAGGAGTGGCATTCGGAAGTCACTCAGACACACCACCTGCACACGCTCATCAGTGGCTGAGTTTATTTTGGTTTGTAAGTCGTGTACTATTGGCAAAAATTTAGGAAATGTGGAAAAGCGTAAGGAAGAAAACACAGGACACTTGTGTTCCGTCCACCTCATGGCCTGGAGCTGGGAGGTGTGCTCTCTGGGCCTTTGCTCTGTGGCCAGCACTGAAGCAGATGGACACAAATCCGGTTGTGAACATCCGTGTGTCTTCGTTAGTTCTCTGGGGATTAGTGTTGCTCTCCATCACCAGGATTCAGGGAGGATCTGTTAAAGCCACGCCTTCCCAGCGGTCCCTCAGTTTGCACTTTCCCTCTGGGAACATGCTGGGTACTTCCTCAGGTAAAGTCGTAGCCGTGGAATTACGGGATCCACTCAAAGATACATGCCTTTGAAGCGTTGATGTGTGATGCTTGGCTGATTGTAAAGCTGTATTGGTGTGGAGCTTTGATATCAAGTTTGAGCAAGCCCATTTTGATGCAGCTCATTATACTATTGCTCAGAGAAGACCTGAGAGAGAGAGCCTGGTTTGTCTTAAGGAGGTTTTGCTTGCAGGGGTGGATGACGTCCAGGTGTGTGACCCCAGCTGTCAAGTCCACTGTCTATGTCAGCCAGGCTGGGCCCAGAGGCCTTGTGCAGTGTTAGGGCTTAGGTGCTGTTTAAGGATTACTTTTTTCTGCTTTTTCTAATGATTGTTATACATAAGATTATCTTTTTACTCTAACAACAAGGACCTAATGTATGATCTTTGGATGCCTACTATAGTCTTGGGGATTTGAAACTGGTGCAGGGCCCTCACTCAGTCCCAGCCCCTTCACGTCTGTCCATCCATTACTAGTGAGCACTGGACAGGAGCCCAGCCATCTCCTGCCCATTCATTCCCCTCTCCCAGAAAGCTAGGTCCCTGTGTGACTGAGCAAGTCTGGTGTGTTGTGGGCTCACACCCTGTCCCCTCGGATGCATTGGGACTTACCTTCAGATGCCCATGGAGGCTCATGCACCGGGCCATATGCTGGCTGCCCGTGCCCTTGACCTGCACCTTGTCCAGGGCTTGACTCATCTCCTCTTGCTCCAGGCCTAGGCTCACGCCTGCTCTCCTAGTTTCACTGCTGGAATGTCATGGGCATGCCCTGCACTTCTTTTCCCTCTGTCCGAGGGTGGAGAGCACACCGAGGGACTCAGTGTTGGCATACGTTTTTATCTTGATATGTTGTGAAGGCTAATTTTTGGCATCCACAGATTGCGTGAGTGAAAAATTCAGTGTGAGTAATAGAACATTTAAATTTTTTAGAAATTTGTGGCATGACATTTTCTATTAAAGTGATGAAGCAGAAATAATAATGAAAAAAAAATCCACAAACTTTGCCTCCTTGAAAATGATGGAAACCTTTCATTCTGGTGTTTATTTTGAATTTCTCTCCAAGTAAGCTTACTTATGACCACACTTTGGCTGTCTCCGTTGAGTTTAATTGTGAGCCAAGGAATTGAATTGGAAGGATTGGAAGAATAATAGTTTCTTGACTCTACTAAAATATGTTGGTTTTGGCTCCCTGCAGCGTTTAAAATACTTCGTGACTCTCTTGGGCATGGTCCGGCTTCTATGAAGACCCCGCGTCTTACCCTGTGTGTTCTTCAGCTCATTTTTTCGGCCTTGCTCATCCCACTTGCCTCGACTATGCTGCTCTGACACTGGGAGTTCCCTGACCCCATGCCCAGGCCTCGCTCATCCTCCTGACCAGTCTCGTCTGGCTGCCCCATGGGTGGTGGAGTCCAGAGCCAGTCCTGGGACCACTGCAGCCTGCAGGTGGTCCAGGTTCCTTCCTTCTCTCTCCGAAGGCCCCTGTCCCTTCTACCTCACAGCAGTGCTTTAGCGAGAAGGCACATGGCGATGTCTCCACCGCCCCGCTCGGCAGCCCTCCCCGAGCCTCCATGTTTCTCCTGCTCCTTCCAGAGAATTAGTTTTCAACAAGCGGAGCTGTTGTCTGTTCATGCTGTTCTGGCCGGTGGGGGCTTAGATGTGGAGAGAGTAGGACCGTCTGGCCGCCACCCTTGTACACTGACGGACAGGTTTTTAGCAGCAGTGTAGCCTTTTGCTCCTGGTTCATGAGTTTAAGGATAGTTTTAAGCAGTGTTGTACTAACTTGAACTGTTCACTTTGGGTTATTTATTGTATTTCATTAGCTTGAAGAGTCCCTTGAGCAACACATTGGGGTGTCATTTGATTCAGTGGTCACTCTGGGCACTTCCCAAGGGGCAGTTGGCAAAGGCTTGGGGTCACAGTAAGAAAGGCCCAGACCCCTCACAGCTCTCCGGAGTCCAGGGAAGTGGCCAGCAGCATGTCCTGGAGAGCAGTCTCTCTGGAGTGATTGCGAAGGAGCAGGGGCTGGTCCTCACTGGGGAGCTTTCGGTAGTAGTAAGGATGGGATGGTCCTGAGGAGAAGGCTGTGGCCCAGGCCACGAGAGAGGCTGGGGCATCCAGGGGCAGGGACTGGCCTCGCCTCCTGCCCTGCACCTTGTACCTGTGGGACTAGGTCACCATTGCTCTCCCACCCACCCACCAGGAATTCAGGAGCAGGCCAGCCCCTGATTACTGCCACTTCCTGGGAGCCTTGCTGCCCTTGGCTAAGAACCCAGGACATCCTCAGATGAGGCCAGACCCAGCGTCCAGTTCCCTCCTTGTCTGTTCCTACTGAAGTTCTGGCTTTGACTCACTTCCTTGCACCTGGATCCTACTGTGCCCCTGCTCTGGGCCCTGCCGCTCCTGCCCCATTGGGGTTCTCATCCTCACACCACTCCCGGTCTTGGCCTCCCTGCCCACCCTGCTCCTGGACCACTCCTTTTCTTAAAGCTGCTGTGTTTCCAGACCCCTGTGCCAGCCAGAGTTCCCTTGAGAGGCAGAGTTGGTGGAAAACATGCCATGTATATGAAGGAGGTTTGTTTCAAGGAATCAGCAGCCTGTGTGGTGTGGGACTGGCAGTTGGAAAAGGGGTAGGGCAGGCCTGCAGCCTGGAAGCAGGCAGGAGCTGGGGCTGCAGTCTCAAGGCAGAACTCCTCCTCAGGGAAACCTCCGGTTTTGCTCTCAAGGCTCTCGGCTGGTTAGATGGTTTATCCAGGTGTTCTTCTTTACTTAAAGTCTATGTGTGTCGATCTCGCCACGTCCACAAAGAGCTTCCAGAACAGCCCCTCGGCTGGTGTTCAATTGGATAATTGGGGACTAGTAAACTGACACATAAAGTTGACCATCACACCCTGCGAGACTCAAACATCTACTTTCCCCAGGAAAATGCACCGACCTCACAGCCTTTGCATCCACAGGCCCTGAAGACAAGAATCCCGATGCAGAGTTTTAGACAGTGAATTCTGTGTGCAGTTTTAGTTGTGACAGCCATCTGGGTTGCTTTCGATGGTCTGCTCACGGCTGTAACACTGTGTGAGTCTTTGCACGCACATTTGTTTTTGTGATTTGGGCAGACGCTTAGGAGTGGAAACTGGGTCACATAGCAAATGTGTATATGGCTGCGGTGTTTTGCTTCCAGTTGCTCCGCATCCTCACTAATGGGTGATGTCGTCATTGTTTTCAACTTCATGTGCCTGTGGCCTCACACTGTTGGAAGGGGTCTGTCCAGGGTGCTGTGCCTGTCACCTAAGGCCCTGCCCCTCCCCTATCCTGCACCTCGACCTGGATGAGTTCCAAGCTCCGCTGATCTTCTTTCTCACTTTGTTTCTCATGGTTCTTGCTTGGATCTTTTCTTCCAGCCAAACAGTGATGGTGCATAGGCAGCCTTCCCCCACCACCCAGGTGCCCACACAACCCTTCCTGCCAGCCTGCGCCCTGCCCTTCCCCTGCACAGACCTGACCTTGGACCACAGCTCCAGTATGCCCTTTTTTCTGTACTCTGGGTCTCTGTTTGCACTTCATCACACTTCCTGCTTTTTCAAGCTGAAAACTTATTTATTATCCAGATAATACATGCTCACTGAGAAAAACCCCAGCTGTTCCTGAGAGTACAGTTGAACATGTAAATGTATCTTAGAGTGCATACTTACCATTTTGGGAGCACTTTTCTGCACCCGGTGTCCATGCACGCGATGCATTGCGACGTGTGGTGATCCTCTTCGTGCTGTGTGTAACTGCAGTTTGTTGTAGCTGGGCTGCTCTGTCAGTGTCTAATGCTACCTTTTGTTACCTGGCACCTTGTTAGGGGGGAGCTCTAATCCCTGTTGATGGGTTTGTGACATTAAACCTGTCTTTTTTCTGAAGAGCTCTAATGCTGGACATGTGTAGGTCACTGTCGTCAGCTCCTGGGAGGGAGGGCCCATCTCCACATGCTCTTGCTTTAACCCGGAACATTGCTTCCTGCATCGTTGTCCTTGTCTAACTGGTGAGCGTGAATTCTCCTGGGACAAACGTCATTTTCCCTGCTTCTGTACTGTTTCTCAGCTTTGGAGTTCTGAGGTAGGAAAATGAAAATTTACCAGTGATGTGTGGCTGAAACCTGAGTATTATTTTGTAATTCTCTCTTTTTTTAAAAAAAAATAAATATATATTTTATTGATTTTCTACAGAGAGGAAGGCAGAGGGATAGAGAGCTAGAAACATCAATGAGAGAGAAACATCGATCAGCTGCCTCCTGCACACCCCCCTTTGGGGATGTGCCCGCAACCAAGGTACATGCCCCCGACTGGAATCCAACCTGGGACTCTTCAGTCCGCAGGCTGACGCTCTATCACTGAGCCAAACCGGTCTTGGCTATTTTGTAATTCTTGAGATGTGTTAACTGTACCCTCCCATGCATATGTGCACACGTACACATACACACTTGCACACACTCGCACACGGTGGGTAAATGCAAACTGGTCTCTGTAGTGGTTGGGAGGGGAGCCCAGTTGTGGGAGGAAGTGGCGGAACTTCTGGTTAGCCCCTCAGACGGCTGCCTTCCGGGGGAACGTGGGGACAGAGGCCTGTTCTCCTGTCCTGTGTTGTAACCCAAAGGATATTAACAGCACGTAGTGACACTCTGCCCTGTCAGCCTTGCTCCTGGGCATGAGGTGATGACCGTTTTTCAGGCTAATGCTGGCCAGGGAGCAGAAGGGCTGCTACACAATGAGGCATGGAAGTCCCCTGGAATGCAGGTTCTGGGCTGACCCAGCTGATGCAGCCAGAGCGCAGCCCTTGGGCCGTGGCACACCTCAGCTCGGACCCACGGAGGAGCCCCTGCAGAGCCATTTTCCCCGGTCTTCCTGGCTGGCTGATGAGCAGCATGTCTGCGTGGGTCGGGTGCGGCTGCTGTGATGGACCAGGAAGGAGGCTCCTCCTCGGTGCTCGAGAACTGAAAAGAAGACTGTTGTGTCCGATCCAGGGCCAGACGGTGAAGGTGCAGCAGTCAGGGTCGCCACGGTCTAGTCATGTTAATATAACAAAATATTTGTAGCATGGTGGGCAAAATAGTAACTCTTAAAACGTTAGGTTCCAAAACTTTAAGATGTTGGGTTAAAATTATTTCCAAGGAAATACTAAGCCATATGCTTTCATAATTTATCTTAAAAATGTCTATACAGTATATAATTATAGAATAGATTACTAATTACAAAAATATGCTTATATAGTATTTTTAGAATTCTTTTTCTTTTAATAGTTATAGCAATCAGACCATGTATATATATATATATATTTTTAAATATATTTTTATTGGTTTCCAAGAGGCAGAGAGAGGGAGAGAAACATCAATGATGAGAGAGAATCATTGACCGGCTGCCTCCTGCACACCCCACACTGGGGATCAAGCCTGCAACTCGGGCATGTGCCTTTGACTAGAATCGAACTTGGGACCCTTCAGTCCACAGGCTGATGCTCTAGCCACTGAGCCAAACCAGCTAGGGCAGACCATGTATATTCTTAACTTAATTGTTTTGCCAAGAAAGGAATTCTCCATTGTATAATGTTACATTCGAAAATATTTTGTTATGGAGTTTCTTTAAAAAAGGCTGTGTAGTACATTTTACAGTTGAAACAATATTATTTCTAGTCAGTAGATTCCTAGACTATTGTAATTTAACCTATCTTGTAACTGAAATGTTAATCCCCCATAAATATATTGCGTGTCTTTGTTAGAAAAATGTGCTAAACATTCTAATTTTTATTGCTAAATTAAACAAAAAAATGAAATGCCATTTTATTCTTGAGGTTGTCAAAAAGTGACAAGTCTTACTGAGTCACCAATTGGCAAAAGCCTAGGAGAGGAACACCAGCTGCTGGGGTGTGTGTACATGTGGTGTGCGTGTGTTTGTATGTACGCGTTTGTGGTGTGTATGTATGTTTGTGTGTACACATTTGTGGTGTGTGTGTTTGTATGTATGTGTTTGTGGTGCATGTTTGTGCGTGAGTGCTCACAAAACTGCCACGTGGAGGTACTGTGGTGAAGCCTGTAAAACAGAAAGCCATCTGGGACCTTGGCACATCTTCATGAGAGAAAATGCCTGGGAGGAACCCCTGCTCAGCAGTGGGAGGCCCCCACTTTAACTGCCACGTTTTAGTAGTGACATACTGAGAGTGTTTTCGTATGACATCTAGGTTTTAATAGATGAAATAGCATTATAGCATTGAAGGAAATCAAGTAGATCTCTCTATGGATAAGTCTCAAAAGCAGTGTAAACAGAGTTGCATAATTCCTTGGAATATATGTCATTTTCTAAGTCTTAAAGGGTCACACAAGCATTTTTCTTGGATTCATATGTGGACAGTATGAAAATGGACTGAATGCATCCATCAGGCAGTGATATTTTTGGGCAAGGCCCATCCGGGAGCAGGCAGGGCCCAGTCAGGGAGAGTTGGGACAGTCTGGGAGGGTAAGCTTAGCTCTCCTGCTCAAGTCTCTTTAGCAGATACAATAAAATGGTAATAATAATTCTAGGTGTACTGGATGGAGTAAGACTGTTTGCAAAAATAGTTCTTTATATTTGTCTAGAGGCCTGGTGCACGAAATTTGTGCACGGGAGGGGGTGTCCCTCAGCCCAGCCTGCACCCTCTCCAATCTGGGACCCCTTGAGGGTTGTCCAACTGCCTGTGTAGGCCCCATCCTGGTGGGCCTGATGGGATTGAGCCCAAACGGGCAGTCGGATATCCCTCTCACAATCCAGGACTGCTGGCTTCCAACTGCTTTTGCTTGCCAGCCTGATTACCCCCTAAACACTCCTCTGCCAGCCTGATTGATGCCAACTTCCATCCCCTGCTGGCCATCTTGTGGTGGCCATCTTGTGTCCACATGAGGGCAGGATCTTTTGACTACATGGAACAGTCATCTTGTGTGTTGGAGTGATGGTCAATCTGCATATTACTCTTTTATTAGATAGGATAGAGGCCTGGTGCACGGGTGGGGGCCAGCTGGTTTGCCCTGAAGGGTGTCCCGGATCAGGGCGGGTGTTCCCTTGGGACCTGGGGCAGCCTGGGCAAGGGCCTGTGGTGCTTTGTAGGTCAACCACAACCTCTGGCGACCGGAGTGGAGGCCCTGGTATCTGGGATTTATTTATCTGCTACAATTAAAACTTTGTAGCCTGGAGCAGAGCCAAGCCTTCTGCCCGCACAGCCATTGAAGCTTTGTTGCCTTAAGTGGAGGCCTGAGCGGGTCAGGGTGTGCAGAAAGCTTGGCTTCCTCCATCACTAGGGGCAACCCAAGCCTTGCTCCCTGGCAGCAGCCATTGAAACTTTGTTGCCTTAAGTGGAGGGGGTGTGTGTGAAGCTTGGCTTCCTTTATCGCCAGGGGCAACTCAAGCCTCTCTCCTGCTCTCTCTGTGGCTGTAGCCATCTTGGTTGGGTTAATTTGCATACTTGCTCTGATTGGCTGGTGGTCATGGTGGTGGGTGTAGCAGAGGTTCGATCAATTTGCATATTACTCTTTTATTAGATAGGAAGAGTTTCTTAATAAAAACACAAGGGAGAAACCCTGGTGGGAACAACAGATAGTGTCAGCCAGCAGATGAAAGAGAGGTGCCCTGGCCCCCAGTCCACTTCTGCCTTGAAGCTCTGCCATTGTCCTGAACCCCCCAGAGTACTTCTCATTTCCCTAGCTGGGGCATAAAGTGGGAGTCCCAGATTGGGGCACCGAGCTTGTTATTTTATGGGAAGATAACAGCCGTGGTTCTGGGGTGGTATGTGTTGTGCCATGTAGTGGGTGGCAGATGTGGCTGGACCAGGTCTAGCACTGGAAGATGACTGCCTGGTCCTGTCTATTGATGTGTTGACTTCTGTAAGTTTGATGTGCAAAGTGAATAATGGTGTCATAAGCACTGCCTGAGCTGCTGATGTTGGCAGTGGATTGTAATCTCTTTTCTTCAAATTCACTGAAAATTAGGTTATCACTTGCACATTAAAACAAAACTAATGTTACCTTTTTCAGTGAATCAATGTAGTATTTCAGAAACTTATTTGTTATTAATCTGAGTGTTAATCTGAAAAGTAATGTATTTAATTGTCTGTATTTTAAATCTCAGTGTAAAATAGAATAACTTTATTTTTGTCTTTTGAAATATTTTTAACATATCTAAAACAATATTCAAAATGTTTGCTTTTGTTAAGATACACAGTTGTTTGTATGGAAAATAATATAATCTATACTAATAAAAGCATAATATGCTAATTAGACTGGATAAACCAGATGTTTTCCAGACAAAGCTGTGGTGCTGCAAGGGCCGAGGAGGGCTGGCAGCTGCTGTGGCTGGCAGTGGCGGCAGCAGCGGGGTGCTGGGGGCGGCACCTTCCCCTGATTGGCCTGGTTGCCTCACACAGAGGGAGGCCAGACTGCGGTTTAGTCATCAGTAGGACATCCTCTTAGGGTTCCCAGACTGAAATGGGGCAGACAAGGCTGAGGGATCACCCCCAGTGCACAAATTTTTGTGCATTAGACCTCTAGTCTATAATATATAAAAGTCTTAAGTGACTGTTTCATGATTTCAACTGTTTGACTGGTTACTGTGACATGCACTGACCACCAGGAGACAGATGCTCTGACCGGTAGGCCCCATCGAGACTGGGTGAGACAGGCTGGACACACCTTGGAGCCCTCCTGCAATTCTTCCCCGGCCCTGATTGTGCATCAGTGCAAGGGACTCCACCGATGCAGGAACCCGTGCACTGGGCCTCTAGTACTTAATAATAATACAAGAGCAAACTCTGTGTTTCGTGTACTCAAAACGGTAGACCTACTTTTGCAGAGCTCTATTTTTAGAGGGAAATAAAAAATTCAAAGCAGATAGATTTATTTACAGAAAATAATTTAAGTATGTTTCTGTTGGTTAGATATTCATGTTAGCCAGCCGGTCAGTTTCGGTTATTAAAGATATAAATTAATGTGTTTCTGTGTAGCAACAAAATGCATTGGTTATTGAATTTTGCAGAGGTCTGTTCTTTAAAATGCATGGATTGTAAAGGGTTCAGTGGAACTTTAGGCCAGCTACATTAAAGACTCACTAGTTATTTGGAGGTCATCATGATGCTGAACTGGGTGGAAATAAAGGGAAAGGGCATGCTGGGTCCACGTGAGGCTGGTCGTAAAACCACCACTTCCAAACCCGGAGCGGATAGGTGGCTCCCAGCTGGTCTGCTTTAGGGAAACCAGAAGGGTCTCGAGGCATGACCAGAACTGCAGTCTCCTCTTTTCTGTGGTAAAGGCCCGGAAGTCAACTTAGCTCTCACCTGAGCGTATTCTATTCAGTGATCGTTATAGAATTAGAGCCTTTTAAGATCTGTTATGGCTACAGCCTGTAGTACCACCAGAATCTTCTGTGGACAGGCTGACAAGAGTTTGGGGCAGGTTGGTGATAAAACCTGTGGCCTGGCCCCAGAAAGAGGCTCATTGTAGGGAGAGCAAGCCGTTGTGTCCATGCAGCCCCCTTAAATCGAGAATTAAACCTGGGGAAGGTGTGCATTATTGTCCATAGACCTAAAACGGTAAAAGTGGGGAAGGACTTTCTAATTAGAAGCATCATTGACCTGAAACTCACCGTTAGCCTTAATTCAGCAAAGAAAAACTCACCTCTCGTTTCCTTGCGTTGCAGGTGTTGTGTCCTTAGTAGCCGTTCACCCCTCCACAGTAAACACGCTTGGGAAGCAGCTCTTGCCAAAAACGTTCGGACAGTCATCCAATGTCAACATTACACAGCAAGTGGTAAGGGGCCCCAGGTAGGGTGGGCTTGTGGGTTCGGGACAGTGACCCTTAGGTTCCAGCTTGAAGTTTGGAGTCTGAGGTTTGCTTTCGCAGTTTCCTGTCGAACGCTTGCCGTGCTGGGATGGTCGCCTTCCTCGGAGATAGCAGGAGCGTGTGGTTAGAGCGCGGGCGGTCTCTCCCTGCTTCTGTGTTCTGCTCCTGGCTGGCCTTCCCCTCTGTGCGCGTCGACGGTGGGACTCATCCCGGGCCAGGCAGCTCCCCCTGTCGCTATGTGCTCCTTGCCGGTCCTCCATCTGCCCTGCAGGTTTCTTAGGGGTGCCACGGAGAGCTCAGGCAGAGCGGCACGGAGGTGTGTGGGGGCTGGCTGCACCTTGGCTCTGGCGCTCCTTAGGGTGGATGTTACCTGCCAGGGAAACGAGGGTGGTGTCCGTGTTCAGGTCACGTGGGGTTAGGTCAATGCGGGCTGTCAGTGTACTGTGTGACAGGTGTGTCCTCACCCTTGTCAGTTCTAGGAGAGGGGGCCAGAGGCGGATCTGCTCCCCCAGGACTCTGTGGGCTCCCCATTTCATGTTGCCCCTCCAACTCCCCACCAACCGAACAGTTCCCCCTTTTCCCGCCAAGACTCTGGCTAGGCTGAAGTCATTCCTACTCCTGGGCCACGTGCCCCCATGAGAAGAGAAAGGTGTTACCACCCACCCGAGCTTGTTCACATCCCAGGCCCCCATTTCCAGGTGATCACCTTGGCAGGTCTATAATTGCTCCCTGTCACTAAGCCCCTCAATAAAATTTGGCCATGTTTGCTTAGCAAAATGGCTATGATTTTTTTTTTTTCAAAGCAAGTAGTATGTAGACCACATTGGACACATCATGGTTTTTCAGTAAATGTCTTTTTGATATAAGCCAATATTCCACTTTATGTTTTAATTTATAATTAATATTTTAAAGTACTGTATATTATAGCAGAATTTAGCGTGGGAGTACCGCATTAATTATAGGAACGGTTCTATTTTTTCTTTTAAAAATATTGGTTTTTATTGGTTTCAGAGATAGCAACATCAGTGATGAGAGAATCATTGATGGGCTGCCTCCTGCATGCCCCCTACTGGGGATTGAGCCCGCAACCCATAAATGTGCCCTTGACCAGAATCGAAGCTGGGACCCTTCGGTCCACAGGCCAACGCTCTATCCACTGAGGACCAGACCAGCCAGGGCAACAGTCTTATTTTTATTAAGTGTAAATAGTTGGGAAGAAACTTCCGGGGAGATTTTCTTTTGGTGCATCATGAACTTTGTCAGTCCAAAAGTTAAGTCACTGACTTGAATCCAGCTGTTTTGAGTGGGACTAGTAGTGGTAATTTATCCTTTGCAAAACCCTAGGACTGTGAATTAAAGCCTACACATTGCAAATGCCTCTTAAAACTTTATATACCAAGGAATTAAAAACAAAGAGAACTGGCTGGTTCTGACATGAGAGGTGAGACTTCATTGAACTTCACGTGAGTGAAAATATAACCCGAGGCTTCTTAGGTGTTTCCACACCACCCAATCGGTGGTCTGGGTGTTCGGCTCACAGCTCAGATGGAGGTGTTCCCCATAAGGCAAAATCTCCATGTAGAACAGTGAGAATAAAAAAGCAAAGAGAGAAAACCTGCAGGTGCTGCTGGCCTCCATCCTCCAGGAGAGTGTGGGTGATGCCAGTGGGTGCAAGGAGCCCTCTCGCTCGCCTGTCCTATCATTTAGGATGGCTCTTCTCACAGTGAGCAGTTATTGAGCCCTTGCTATGTGCCTGGCCGTCTGGCTCTCTGTTCTCACTGCAGAATAATTGGTCTGAGGGAGAGATGCAGGTTAGGGAGAGGACAGTAGAGAGGGCATTCGTCTCTGGGCCCAGCCCGAGTGTCCGGTGGGGCACTGACCCTGAAGTGAGGTAGCCCTCTTCTGAGCGGAGCTGCAGCACATGAGGCCAGTAAGTCTCGCTGGTGCCCCCCACGTGGGGTGTACTGGCATCCTAAATCCGCTCTCCTTAGAGTGTAACCAGCTGGGTCCAGGAAAGTGTGCTGGCTAAGTGCTGTGAGTGACAGGTCTCCATGTTCCCCAAACTGGACCACAGGCCTTATCAGGTGTGCATTCTGCACCGTGACCCAGTGCCCAGTCAGTGGTAAATGCACGCACCTATTTAACAGAAACAAAAGTGGCACAAGGCATTTCTCCTCTTTGGGAGATTTGTTATCTTCTCCGTCTTGTTTAATTTTTCAGAAAATTCACTGATTTATTTGACTTCATGGCTTTTGAGTGAGGGTAATCTACAGTTTGAAAAACACTGTGGTGAAACGCTTATCATTGGAAATGTGAATGAAAAGAATGACATTCCCTTGAGCTGTTTTTCTTCCCATGTTTTGCGGATCATTAACATTGACAGGTGACCCTGGCTTAGGGATGATTTACAGAGTGCCGGGTCAGCTGTCCCGGGGCCGCTGCAGGTAACGCACTTATCCCGCTAAGAAGGGACTAGAAGAAGCATCCAGCTTAAAATAGCCAGGCGGCAGCCACAGCAAGTCCCGAGGGCCACGGCGCACCCTCTGCCCTCCGTTGAGGCTGCCCTAGCGTTCGGTACCCGATGGTAACATGCTCAGTGACATCAGGTTGCTGAGGCACTTTGCTGTCTAGTAACTCAGAAAGTGTTTCTCAATGATTTCCGGGCCAGTTTATCAGTTTACAGAGAGTCAGACAACAGTGTCTTTGAAGAAACTGAAATTAGATTTCAGCTTACTGAGCTATAATTGACATACAACATAACGAATTGATATTTTGTATACATTATGAAAGGATCACCATAATAATCTATATATTGGTTATCATATATAGTTATAAATCTTCTTGTAATGAGAGCTTTCAAGATTTGGTAGCATCTGTCACATATGCAATGCAGTACTACTAACTGTGCTGTACATTACCCCATGATATTTATTTTATATCTGGAAGTTTGTACCTTGTGACCCCTTTCACTCATTTTGCCCATCCCCCTCCTCACCCTTCACCTCTGAGCTTGAGTGATTTTTTTTTGTTTGTTTATTTATTCTTTTAGATTCCACATATTATAAATGAGTTCATACAGTATTTGCCAGAAAAGTTGGAATTTTACTTGGTTGTACAATGTCTGTATGTTCACCAAGTTAATATTTGAATATTAATTGATAGGACCAATGTTATATGTGCTTGTTAAAAGATGAAGCAAGGTTTCCCCTTCCCATCTCTTGGTGAAGAGATGGGTGTTGGGTGCTCAGACAGCCGATGAGGGGCATCTTGGCCCGGGCACCCCAAGACAAAGGCTTGTTCTAGAGTATGCTGTGGGTATAGAGACCCCTTGCCTTTGTTCCCAATGCTGATCGTTTCTCTTTCCCCTGCCCTGTGCTCTTTGGGGTGCCTGGGATGCCCCCACAAAACTACCATTGGATGGGCTTCCCGCACTCGGACAAGTTAATGGAGCACCAGAGTCGCCCTGTGTTCCTTTTCTTCTGAGAGCTGATTTCTGGCTTTTGGCCTCATTTTAGCGCCCCCGAAGGATAGATTTTTTACCCTTATCTATATCATTAAAAGGGAAGTGAAAGAGGACAAGAGGAAAAATAGAAATGTGCTGATTCCTCCCAGAATTCTGTTCCTGGGCTATGTGATTTACACCCCACCGTTAAACGCACCTGCCCCGGGGGTACACGCTATTCTGCTGGCTTGTTTGTGCTGCCTGATGTTTCTTGCTGCTGTTGTGTAACCGTAGAAGATGCCTGAGGTTGACGAAGGGAAATAAAGACATGTTCAGCATAGTGTGGCCATATCCTCATAGTTCAGAGGGTCGGCTGTTGGGTTACTCACATTGTCATTGTTCTTTCTGATATCTGTGGCCATTGCCATTCACCAGCGGCCGTAGGTAATGCGAAATGATAAAATGGCAGCGTCATATGTGGGAGATTGCTGATTGTGTTCTGAATTGTCTTTTTTGACTGTAGGTAATTGGTACGCCTCAGAGACCTGCAGCGCCAAACACTATCGTGGTAGGAAGCCCACACACCCCTAACACTCACTTTGTCTCACAGAACCAGCCTTCAGACCCCTCACCTTGGTCTGCCGGGTGAGCACATTGCCTAGAATTGTAACCCCCTAGCTCTCGGTGGCCGTAGGGGCTGAACATCATGCCAGAGGATTTTAAATGTCCAATGTGTGCCCGGAAGAGATGTGTACTCAAAGGCACGCTTTTCCTCGTAAAGGGGGTCAGGCTGCGGGAGAGCCGCTCCCCTGTAGTTTTGGGGTGATGGTTATATTCTGGAGGGTGGGAGAGCTGCCCCCAGTAGTTTCGGGATGATGATTATGTTGTGAAAGGTGGGAGAACTGCCCCAGTAGTTTTGGGGTGATTGTTATACTGTGACGGGCGGGAGAGCTGCCTGCACTATAAGGTGTGGTCAGCTTTTGGGGGAAGAAGTGGGGGGAGCTGACCTATCAGCACCGTGGTAACCCTGGCACTTTCCGTTGGCTACACTGGAAAGTAGCTTTCAGGGAATGATGTGTAAATGTGATGGACTCACAGCAGCTTCACCCGCTGCAGCCACATGGAACTGCCTTTTCATGGCGCTAGTCCCCTCGGACGGCCCCACCACACTGTCACTTTGATCCTTTCTTCTACTAAAGCAAACCAGTTTGACAACAGTTTTATTTGGAAGTCAGCTTTGCGACTTTCTTTAAAAACTGACAAAGAGACAAAGCTATAAAGTCAGGTCTCATTTTGGTTCTCAGGCAAAAATCATCAGTCCCCAAATTCATCCAGTTAGAAACTCAGAACCACCCTTTTCCTTGACATGGTGACTTAAAGTTCAGACATTTGGGTTCACTCCTAATCTGAAGCACACTCCGTTCTTCAGCATTCCCCTTGTCTGTTAGCTTAAATTTGACCTAAAAAAGTCCTCTATTTGCGGTAAAATTTTCATAATTCCTGATGTTGATCGACATTGTTTTAAGAAGCAGTGTTTAGTGTATTGAAACCCATCAGATATATACTGGGTCCCATTTTCCCTGAGAGTTGAAGATACAGACGTGAGGTCTGGCCTCTGAAGAAAAAAAGGAAACATTGGACACCCATTGGTGGTGCCGAGTGTGCTCTTTGGAGACGGAGCCAGGTTCTGTGGCATGAACTCCAGCACCTGCAGGACTCGGGCCCTTGTGTAGGTTGTTAACCCTTTTAGGTAAACGTGTCTTAATTCAAGGCTGCCTCGAAGAATGCTAAGGGCATTACTTCTCCTTTGTATTTTTGAAGGAAACGCAACAGGAAAGGAGAGAAGAACGGTAAGGGCCTGAGGCACTTCTCCATGAAGGTCTGTGAGAAAGTGCAGAGGAAGGGAACCACGTCCTATAATGAGGTGGCCGACGAGCTGGTCGCGGAGTTCAGTGCCGCCGATAATCACATCTTACCAAACGAATCCGTAAGTCTGTGTGGTGTGGGTATGGGGTGGCCAGGAGTTACTGGAGACAGCTTCAAATATACAGAGAGGTCCGAGACAGTACAAAGGAATTTTTTTCTGACCCATGTGCAGATCTGATGCCCCATTATGCCTAAATGATTTTGTGTGTGGTTCTGGCTCTGCCTGCCGGGCGACCTCCCCCTGCAGAAATGCCCTCTGTCCTGACCCGGCTGGTTTGGTGAGGATGGGTTAGGAATGGTGCCGGCTGCTGCAGTGGGTTTGTATGACACACAGCAGATGGACAGTGCACTTCCTTGAGTTCAGGGCCTAATGTTTAACATTGATCTGTGAGTCCTGGATCGTGTGGAAAACTGCTTTACCTTCCACAGGCTTATGATCAGAAGAACATAAGACGGCGAGTCTACGATGCCTTAAATGTGCTGATGGCCATGAACATCATCTCCAAGGAGAAGAAGGAAATCAAATGGATTGGTCTGCCCACCAACTCAGCTCAGGAATGTCAGAATTTAGAGGTACACAGCTAACCTTTTGTGTTCGTGTGTCCAGGGAGAATCGTGCCTCCAAAGAAGGTGTTTTTGTTTGCAGCCTTGGTTCTGCCAAGGGTCTTATGCTCTCTGCCTAGGGTGGACCAGGTGGACAGGTTTTTCCTAGTTTCCTAGGGTCTCTGTCCCGTTGGTGGGCTGTCCCGTCTGTGTGGGCTCTGCAGACCCTCACTGTGGGTGGGGAGGTGGTCGCACCTGTGAGGGCAGTGAACCCTCTAGTATAAGTCAGTTCTGAATCCTAACTTTTGGGATTTTTAATAATTTAAAAAAATTGTATATCGAGTTGAGAGAGAGAGATGGAAACACTGATTTGTTGTTCCAGTTACTTATGTGCTCATTGGTTGATTCATGTATGTGCCCTGACTGGGGGTCAAACCCAAAACCTTGGCCTATAGGGATAATGCTTTAACCAACTGAGCTATCCTGCCAGGACCCAGATTTTAAAAATATAGTGTAGCCATATGCAGAAAGTGAGAGAAGACAGGAGAAAAATATGCAGATTTTGGATTGAAGAAAAACTTGCCCGTGTCTCATCTCATGTACTATGTTCTAGATTGGTCTGCTTTGCATCATTAGATTCAGGGTGAACATTTTCTTCAAGAGCCTGCTTGAGTGACATTGTGTTGACACGGGCTTTAAACTCTGCTATATTAAACCAATTGCGATGACTTCTCGTATTGGTGGTTTGTTTTTGAAGGTAGAGAGACAAAGAAGACTTGAAAGAATAAAACAGAAACAATCTCAACTTCAAGAACTTATTCTACAGGTAATGAAAGGCTTATCTTTGGAGGCAAGGTAATTGTAATGTCTTTAGTAACTTGCAATTTATTCTATTCCTACATGGTAAAATAAAATCTCTGCTTTGAGGTTTTGGATGTGAATTTCATAAATACTGGGCTCATCTTGCTAGTGTGTCATTGATATGAACACTCATGAGCATGGGCCTTGTGGCCACAGATTGTGTGAGTGTTAGTGTGTAGTGTGTGCAAGTGTGCATGCTTGTGAGAGTATGCAAGTATGTAAGAGCACATGTATGAGTATGCATGCATGTGTGAGTGTGGCCCTGAGTGAGAACATCACTTGTCACAGAGTGTCCAAATGGCAGGAGTGATAGCCCCTCAGGAAGGGAGCATGTACAAATTCCCTGAGGTATGGGTAAAGTGTGCTCTGAGTACCACACCCCAGACCAGGGGTGTGAGATGCAGAGTGAGCCTGAGATGGGTCTTGGCAGTTACTCGTCAGGTGTCAATGTGCCCATTTCCTGCAGGCGGACTGTGAGCTATGTTGGCATCTCCTGGGCCTGCAGAGATATTCATGAGCATCAGCCTCACCCCTGTAAGAGTCCTGAGGATGCATGTTCTAGGTTAGAAGCAAATACTCAAACACATGTGTAAGGATCTTGGTGGAGGGAGACTGTCTGGTCCCTAGACTAAGGCAGTGGATCTAGTGCTGGGGTCGCTGCCTGGGGTACGAGGGCCAGAGCCAGCAGAAGTGGTGATTGGTCAGTAAAGGGAAGGATGGCTTAGCAGCAATTTATTGAGATATTTGTGGACCACAAGGGCAGCAAGGCCATGGATTCTGTGGTCAGGTTGGAGGCCGCTGTGAAGCCTTTGGAGTATGTATCTAGAAACCAGAAAGTCAGGGTGCTAGAAGCTGTGGTGGTGAGACCCTTGGGGGTGAGGGTCGGGTCTGATGGCAGGCCTAGCTGCTGAGATTGGAGATCTCAGAACATGGGAATAGTCCAGGAGGGGTCACTGGGGGGCTTGGTACATCTGCCCCAGCGTCCAGTGAGCCTAAGGTCCGCTGCAAAGGGTATGTCTCGCCAGGCCAGGCACGCTCAGCATGGGGACACTTACTGTACTCTGGGTTACTCCATTGCTCTTAAAAGAGGTGTCTAGATCCCTCCCTTTGGGGGACGAGCTGAGGCTGTGCTTTGGCAGGAGAAGTGGTCACAGCCAGGGATGCGGGGCAGAAGAGACTTCAGAAGTGGAAGAGCAAATAAATGGTCACAGATTTTGCTGGGACAGGAGGTTGCTCCAGGCAGTGGCCCCTCTGGACTTGCAAGTTCTTCCATTTAGTTGCTCCCTCTAGAATGAATTGTTTTCTTTTTCTGCATCCATAGCACATCATAGCTACTTAAAAAAAAACAAAATCCAATTCGCTGCCTCTCTCTCACTAAGCCTGGAGCTCCTGGTCCCAGTGCTGGGCAGCTCTGCAGAAGACTGACTGGGGAGGGAGGGAATCCTGGCTTTACATTAACAGCAAGGAAATGATCTTGAAGGTAAATGTCATTTCAGGGCCCGAGGCCCTGGCTCTCTGGCTTTAGGCCTCAAATGAGGACCCATGTCCCCAGAGGAGACACCCTTTACCAGCAGGCCCATCGAGCATTTCTGCTTTCTCAGGAAGTTACAGATCCACAACTAAACGTCTGCCTTCTAAGGCCGTGACGCATGATGGGACAGGTGTGGGCACTCGCAGAGCCCTTCCCAGATAGGGGTGAGAGGACCGTAACCTCCAGAATGGATATGTTTCTCCTCATCCTTCTCTTCGAGGGTATTTCTGTCTAAATGGTGTGAGTGTGGGTCTCAGCAGTCTCGGTTCTCAGGGGATTTGGTGTTTTAGGATGCATTTCTTTGGTGGGCAGCTCACCAGAGCCTTCAGCCCATCAGTTGTTTTCTGTGATCGCTGGAGGTGAGCCCAGACCCTCTTGCTGTCTTGGGGGCCCAGGGAGGATTTTTGAGGATGCCCAGGGAGAAGGTGTTAGGTTTAGCGGAGACTGATATGAGTCAGATGTTGATTGCTCCTTTTTTTTTTTTTAAGCAAATTGCCTTCAAGAATCTGGTGCAGAGAAACCGCCAGGCAGAGCAGCAGGCCAACCGGCCACCT
>PVJN01030503.1:0-25575 GCA_004026805.1 Lasiurus borealis | reverse complement strand
GGAGGGGAGTGGGGTTTGGGGTGGGGGGCATGGGGGGATATGGACACATATGTGATACCTTAATAAATAAAAATGTCGTAGTGTGACCGCAATATAAGTCCCGTTGAGTGTTCCTGAGCAAATATCCAATGCTTGCATCCTGTTGAGGAATGCAGACACCCACACCTAGAGCTGTAACAGGAACAGGGTAGGTGGGGTTTGCTATGGATCCCAGGAAGTGTGGCCTGAGAGAGCTTGGGCAGAGAAAGAGGATTGGAGGCCATACTTGAGGTGACCTCCCTAATCCTCATTCTCTGCTAATCATCTTGCTTCCTATGTCACCAAGAATGGGTGTTTGTCTCTGTGTATAGAGTCTGCATCCTCTCCTGCTAATTTGATCAATGTTCTTGCTTCACACAAGTCAATCCTCCCCTCAACATGTTAGATCCTCCTCTTTCCCCTCTAGTTTTCAACATTGTAGTGATTCCCCTATTTCTTTTTTTTAAAATATATTTTATTGATTTTTTTACAGAGAGGAAGGGAGAGGGACAGAGAGCCAGAAACATCAATAAGAGAGAGACATCGACCAGCCACCTCCTGCACATCCCCCACTAGGGATGTGCCTGAAACCAAGATACATGCTCCCAACCAGAATCAAACCCAGGACCCTTTAGTCCCCAGGCCGATGCTCTGTCCACTGAGCCAAACCAGTCTTGGCTATTTCCCTTATTTCTTGGTTGCATCGCCAAACCCAGCACCCCACTCTGCTCTAGTGGATTTTCTCCAAGCTCATATAAACACGATTTTAATTTCCCCACAATAAAAAAAAAAAAGCACACAAAAGTTGTATTGCATCCCCTCCCCATCAGCTCTCCCACTTCATTTCTTGGTGGCCTATTGGTCGGAATCTTCGAATAAATGAGCCTGTCAAAAATGTAAATGGAATCATGTAACTCCATTGTCCAATTGATTCTCCGAAGTCTTTTGCTTTTGGTCTGAAATGAAAAAAAAAATGCATTGGAAATGATCAAAGGCCCCAAAGACTCTGCTTTCAGCTGCTTGCTGACCTCCATCTCCCGCGCTTTCTCCTGGTCCCTTACTCACTGCTACTCATTGACACTTTTTTCCCATCTGCGGGAAATGTGCAAGCTTTTTCCCACCTCGGGGTCTCTGCATCTGCGGTTCCCTCTGCTTGAGTCATTCTTTCTTCCAACTGTGAGAATGACGACTCCCTCCCTTCTTCAGTTCACGGTCAAAGTGCCCCCCGAACCCCACCTCCACGGGTGAAGTCTTCCTGGTCCCACAGGATTCTTAGAAGCACGTCATTGTTCTTGTTCTCCATTGTGTGCCTTTGAAAGAGCGCCAGGAATCATCCAGAAGCTCCTGGAACGTGGACACTGCCCTCTTGGCCCAGCATGAAAAGATGGGGACAGTCCCTGCCCAAACAGACTTCACAAAGGCTGCCGGACACTCCCCCAAAGGAGGTCTTGCCTCACCTGCAGGAACACCATCAGCAACTAGACGCCAGTGCAGAAATGTAGACCGTACATGGCCCATGACCCTGAGCAGAGAAACCTCCATCATGCTGTTTCCGTTGATTTCCGCTTATGTGTGTATCTTTGTAAAAATATATCCATCCGTTACGCTTCCCGCAATAAATAATGAAAGGGATGGAATAGATAAATTCATAATCGACATTCTGCTTGAGTTAGGGATTATCAGGAAAAAAAAAAGGGACCGGGAGGATGCGATGGAGGCATTTGCCTTAGCGACAGTGACACTTCAGGGACTGGAAGGGGAGGAGACGCGTCCCCCCTGTGCTGGTGAGTGGCAGGAATATTCCTGGCATCCGTCTCGGCAGACAGTGATTTTCTGTAAAAGGATGCTCCCCTCTCTCTCCCCCGGCTCCCCGATGAGGGGCGGCTCCTCCCGGCATACTTTGTTCCCCGTCTCCAAGTCACGGCTTCTGAAGATCTCTATTGAACGTGACATTTCTCCTCCCGATGCTTCTGGGAACGCCGGCTATCTATAGACCTGATTATGAATCTCCGCTTCTGATGCGGGTCTCTTTCTTCCCAAAAATGCACAAGGAGGCAGCACGGGGGCAGAAGGCCTGCCTAAACTCTGTTCTCGCTGGAAGCGGGGATGCACACCAAAGAGGGGTGTGTGTGTGTGTGTGTGTGTGTGTGTGTGTGTGTAAATAGAGATCTAGAACTAAAAGTTTGTTCTGTTTGTTTCCCTTTCTGACCCCAGAAGCCTCAGTTTCCCTTTCTTCTGGGTCAACACCTGTCGCCAGCAGACACCTTCTGTATGAACCCTCCACAGTGACAGTGACAGTTCATTCCCTGAACGGTTGGGGTTCTTAGCAGAAGGATGTCCCTCCTTCCTCTCTCCTTCCTTCCTTTTCTGCCATTTTAGCTCCCTTGATATGCCCATTTTCCCGTCCATAGACTTCTTTCTTTTCTTTTTTATTCTTTTCTTTTTCTTTTCATTCTTTTCTTTCATTTTTCTTTTCTTTTCTCTTCTATTTATTTTATTAAAATGAGTGGGGGATCATTGGTCAACCTGAATGTGGGGGTGCCACCAAAATTTAGCAATTAGTTTATGTCTGCCATGAGATGGGAAGGCTGAACATCGTTGAAACATGTAGGTGTCAGGTGTGGGTTTCTATGCTACAAGATCTGTCTATGGCACCGTGTGCCCATCACCCAGAGTCAGATCTTCTCCCCTCACCTCATATTAACTAAGACCCCTTTCCTCTCCATCTCTTCCTTCTGGCAAACACCACACTGTGGTTCACGTTCCTACGTTTGTTTTATGTCCCCCATATGAGTGAAGTCTGATGGTTCCTAGCTTTTTTCGCCGACTACTTTAGTGGGAGAGCAGAGGATTTCAGGCTCTCAGGTAATCTGCACTGTTGGTTTACGTGCTCGCAGGGAACTGCCTCCTCTGTGATTGGTTTGCTGACCTGGAGAAAAATTGTTTGACAGAAGAAATGAGCTCAGTTTTCCCTTTCGTTCTGGGGGAAAGCAAGTAAGGAAACTAAACTCGCTTGTGCCCTGTTAGATTAAAACACAATACGTTTGCCTTTGTCATTAGTCCTTCCAAGTGACATTGATTCTAGAAAATAATCTCTGATCATGCCTCCTCCTTCTCGTCTGTCTTGGAAATCAGATGGTGTGATCATCAGAGCAAAGGAGTCTGGGGTCTGGCTTATAGGAGAAAACTCTCCCCGTGTCCTCATGTCGCCTTGAAGGAATAGTCACCCCTAGGTCAGCGATGTTCAACCTTCCCATCTCATGGCAGACATAAACTGATTGCTACATTTTGGTGGCACACCCACAAATATATTTTGTGCCCATCTGACAAAAAAAAAAAAAAGTATGTATACTTTTGATTCATTTATACCGGATGGCTAATGTTATGCTGGCTGTTGTCATTTTTTCTTTGACAATCTAAGGTAGTGTTTCTCAACCTTTCTAATGCTGCGACCTTTTAATACAGTTCCTCATGTTGTGGTGACCCCCAACCATAAACTTATGTTCGTTGCTACGTCATAACTATAATTTTGCTATTGTTATGAATTGTAATGTAAATATCTGTGTTTTCCAATGGTCTTAGGCAGCTCTACTCGTGGTTCTCAACCTGTGGGTGGTGACCCACAGGTTGAGAACCGCTGCTGTAGAGCCTAAGACCATGGATACTTCTGGGAACGCCGGCTATTACAGACCTGATTATGAATCTCTACTTTTGATGCGGGTCTCTTTCTTCACAAAAATGCATGAGGAGGAAGCATGGAGGCATAAGGCCTACATAAACTCTGTTCTCACTGAAAGTGGGAATACACACAAGGAGGTGTGTGTGTGTGTGTGTGTGTGTGCGTGGGTGTGCGCACGCACCCACCCACAGGTTGAGAACCGCTACTGTAGAGCCTAAGACCATCAGAAAACACAGATATTTACATTACGATTCATTAACAGTTGCAAAATTGCAGTTATGAAGTAGCAATTAAAATATGGTTAGGGGTCACCACAACATGAGGAACTGTATTAAAGGGTCGCGGCATTAGAAAGGTTGAGAACCACCTGTCTAATGAAAAAGGTCAGTGCCCTAAGTCAGGTTTGCGTGCTGTAGAAATTCTTGTGGCACATCAGCTGAAATTCTCTGAAATTCTCTAGGTGGAAAGCACTTGGAACCTGAGTCTATTTCTGAATTTGAAAATGCAAGAGATACCTCATTACAACTCTTTAACCCCAGGAGAGCTTCATTAACATGTGACCTTGAGCTAATTCCTTAACTTCTCTGAATCTTACATTTCTAATCTAGAAAATGGGAATTGGTAAGAATGCGCTTCACAGGATTGTCTGAGATTTAGATATACATTAGGTCAGAGGCATCTCATGCACTGCTTTACATATAATATGTCCTCGGTGAGCTTTAGATCCTGCTATCCGATATTTTAACACTGTCTTTTGGTGCCTCTCTCTAAAGGTGACTCTTGATTCAAATGAACCCTCTGGACTTATTTCATTTTGTCCTGTTTTGTTTTGAGAATTTACCAAAGTAATGAAATTCCTGACATAGACTTAAGTTTTCAATAAGAGATGGTTATTACATGTCATTATCTTCTTACATTGCATTATATAGCCACACTGGTCACTCCTCTCCTGGATAAGCTGTTTGAAGGACAAAGTTTCCTTTTCGATTAATGGTGTCTCCAGGGAATGGAACTTCTGGTGTCACCATTGGAACTTTTGGCCTTTCCATGGCACAAATTAGGAAAAAGTTCATTGGCAGGAAGACCGGGAAAGGTCAATTATGGAAATCAAAATTTGCCCCAATTTTCCTATCAAAACCTCTACCTCTCCTTGGGAACATTCTCCAAAGCTTGATGTGAAATGCACAGATGTCCTGCCTTTTCATTTAATTTCTGCTTAGTTTTAGACAGGGACTAATCATTTTTTTCCTAAGTCATTTTTATTACAGTTTATACAAGGAAGAGCTCTTTCAAGTAATTACTTCATAAAACTTGAGGGAATAAATCACAGAACTTCAGGGTTAGTGGAAAGTAACGGTGTGAATTTTCCTCACATGAAATTGGCGTGATGAACAAGGGATCCAACTACAGTGAAATAATATCTTTTTTTTTCCCAGATGCCTTGTTTTGTCTCCTGGAAAAACTGTGCCCCAAATAAATGAAATAAGCTACCAAGCCCGCAGCTCATATATCTTATAAACATGTGTTATTCTTACGACCAGCTCTTCACAAAACCTCAAGATGAATATCATTAGACTCTGGGAGTGGAGGTAGTCATTTGCTAACAGAGAAGTAAAGATATAAACCTCAAGAGGAATAATGATGGTGATAAGGATTAAATGATAACATTGATATATACGGATTCTTAGTGTGTGCCCGACATTGTAGTATGTATGTTGAAAGCATTTTTTATTTTTTTAACCACTGAAGGACAATTTCCTCTGCCTTCCTCCCCCGAAGCATCAAAATACTCCAGAAAGAGAAGAGACAAGGCAGGGAGGGTCAGAGTCATTAGATCCAAGCTCAGATACTTGGATTGACCCCTTGGGGGAAACCAGGAAGAAGCAGGCAGTTGTTAGCTTATCTTGTCTGTTAAAAAATGTTTTCTCCTGTTCGACATTTAGGATTTAGCTCTGTCTCTTGAGAGACTATTTTCCTTCTAAGATAGTTTCCCTCAGGCATACGTGGGGGAGGGGGAGGAGTTTGTGAAAAGGTGTATCAGCTCAGTTATACATACTAGAGGATAAGTATTTGTCAAAAATAACTGTCAATACACTCGACAAGAGGGCTTGTAGGAATTAGACTGCGAAGTTACATAGGTTGTCAAAAGCACAATGAATTGCAAAATAAACCTGACCGAATTTACTTAGGAGACCTTCCCACTTTGAGGACTTAGCTTCTCTAGGTTAGAAAGGCAAAATAATAATTAAACTATTTAGCCTAATAAGCCCTTCAAGTTGACCCAGTTCAGTATTAATTAAGCTCTACAGGGTAAGGCAAAAGTAGGTTGACAGTTGTAAGCATAGGAAAGTTTATTCTTGTATTATTTATTAGTTATTACGTTGTTTTCCATATCAACAACTGTAAGCTTATGTTTGCCCCACCCTGTATATTTACAAATAACAAATCTGTAAATATATTTGGGAAGTGATTCTCAGAGATCTTATTTACTGGCTCAGGAAGGATTAGAACTCATATCTTATCATCCTAAGTCCAGTGGTACTTTCAGCAAGCCATACTGTCTCACAAGCCGCATGCATTTTTTTAAAAAATGAAACTTTAAAGAATGCCAATATTTAAGGATGTAATATCAGGATAGAAGAAGAAAAAGATTAAGAAGAAACAACTTCAGTTAGATATGGAAACTTAGGAAGAAACTATGAAGTCAAGAGATCTAAGGATAGTCAACTTTAGAAGAGGGACTAATGAATAATAATATTGTAGTATGTATGTTGAAAACATTTTTATTTTTTTAACCACTGAAGGACAATTTCCTCTGCCTTCCTCCCCGAAGCATCAAAATACTCTAGAATGAGAAGAGACAGGCAGGGAGTGTCTCATATAGGTTTCAGGTATATAATTCTATAATGATGGATTGACCTGGAGAACATTATGCTAAGTGACATAGAAAGACAAGTCCCATATGATTTCATTTATATATGGAATCTAATGAGCAAAATCAACTCAAAATAGAAGCAGATTCATAAATACAGAGAATAGATTGGCAGCTCTCAGAGGAGTGAAGGTTTGGGGGGCTGGGTGAAAAAGGTAAAAGATGAAAAGAAAACTCATAGGCACAGACAACAGTATGATTAAGAGTAATTTAAAAGTAGAGGAAATCTATATATATCTATATCTATATCTATCTATCTATATATATATATATATATATATATATATATATATATATATGGCTAATATGCTAAGTGTCTGACCATCCAACCAGTCACTATGACACACACTGACCACCAGGGGCAAACGCTCAATGCAGGAGCTGCCATGATGCACAATGGCCATTTACAGAGAAATCGCACTGTGAACCTGGTACTGACAAAGCAACACTCAGCTTCCCCCAAGTGGGACACAAGCCGTGCCACCACCCTGAAGTGACACTCCACCAATTGGCAGCCAATGTTTTTGAGACACCATGGCACAAAATGTGGCCCACAGTCCAGCCCAGCCCAGAAATTGTGGCTGTGGGCACTAGGTAATGATGTTCCATAGCAATGCCCAGCTTCTCCCTAGCAACTAGCCTCCTTAAAGTTTCACAGCCCAGGAACACAACTTGCTTTATAGCCAGGTGGAAACATTTTACACAAATGTATGTGAAGCATTTTCTCATGCCTCATCTCATTTGATCCTCCACAGAAATCCTGGAGTAGGTAGATAGGAGACTAAATAGAATCCTATTTTCTTTTCATTAGCCAGAAATTGGAGGCTTAGAAAGCTTAGAAACTTGACCTAATTGAAACAAAGTAAGAAATTGGTAGGCCTTGAAAATGACTTCAGGTTTTCTCACCGCATAGAATATAGTCAAACACTGCTGCAGTTAAATTTTTACCCTCTGTTCTCCCTGTGTGATATATAATGATAATCTGCTTTGTATTGATATTTACTGCTGTGTTGCTAACAATTACCTGAAGAGAAGTTGGAGTACCTCACTGGGCTGAAAAAAGTTTGGCAAAATCAGAAAGCAGGCTAATTAAGCAAGTTTATTCTATAAATACTGTGTACAAGACTAAGTTGACTGCACATGCACAATACATATAAAGCTCTTGCTGGCACCAATTGCATGTGTGTGTTTTGATCTGTCATTGTCGATCATGAATTTGGTTGACACTTCAATTTATAGAGGAAGTGCAGATAGCGATATTAAAATATTTATTCTAATTAGTTTCCTTTCAATGTGCACAAATTTGTGCACCGGGCCACTAGTGATAGAATAATAGACTGAAGAGGATGTATTGAATAGAAGGTTGTCTTGTTTTCTACTCATCATCAGCCTTTGAAAAGTTTGGAGAAGGGCTCAGCTGGTGTGGCTCAGTAGTTAAATATCAACCTTTGAACCAGGAGGTGATGGTTTGACTCCAGGTCAGAGCACATGCCTGGATTGCAGGCATGTTCCCCAATGTGAGACATTCAGGAAGGAGCTGATCAGTGATTCTCTCTTATCATTGATATTTCTGTACCTCTCTTCCTCTCCCTCTCTGAAATACACACACACACACACACACACACACACACACACACGCACGCATACGCACACATACATATATTTAAGTTTGGAGAAGGTGTTAAGAAATGGATGGAAACCTACCTGTGAAAGGAAGGTGGGTATGTATAATTATTTTAGGAGATCCCTGGCCGAAAGGTAGAAGGCAATCACTTAGGCACAGCCAAATGTGTGCAGAGATGCTGGCCTAGTTGCCAGGTTGTCTGATTTTTATTGAGAAACAGAAAGGATGTATTGTTTTGTGATATATTTTATTTTCTCTACAAGCATATGTGAATTTAAAAATAAAAAAAACCTACACATTTCTTTATGGATTTAGCCTGCGAGTGACTAATTCAAGCACTTTGTGCACTGTTGAAAGCAGGTGGCAGTTTGCAATAAAATCTCCAAATAGTCCGTAGACCAGATGATCTCTCCCTTCCCCATGTTTTTTCAGAAATGACTTCCAGAGGAGAACAGAGCGTCAAGGATGGAAACTTGGCCAACACTAATAGCAGGCTACAGAGAGAAGCCTAAAAGAAAACAAAGCGAGTGGTGAGAGAGAGAGAAAAAAAGACTCAGGCAGAGTAGAGTGCAGACCAGGACACTTAAAGAGAAGGGTAGAGCCAACTGCATTAAATTCATCCAGCTATTCACAAAAGCAGGCATTGGAAGTAACTATTGGGCTTTTCAATCTTTAAGGTTATTGATAGGCAATATGCTGATCGTTTGGCATAAGCAAAATGAGAAGCCTTGATTCATGAATATTGCCAAGGAGAAAGACTCTGGCCTTTTAATAAATTATTTTGGTCGGAGCAAAGATCACATCAAAGAGACTAGCAAGAGACAAGGGAGGAAAAGCAACTGATGTTAGTCAGCAGAGAAATTGAAATGCTGTGCTCCAAACTCCAAACTGATCATGTTAACTTTTTACTGAGCAGCCTGTGTGTATTATTCATTCTGTGAACACTGGACACAAATCACTTTTTTTTTTAATTATTGATTTTTTTTTACAGAGAGGAAGGGAGAGGGATAGAGAGTTAAAAACATCGATGAGAGAGAGAGACAACGATCAGCCGCCTCCTGCATTCCCCCTACTGGGGATGTGCCCGCAACCAGGATACATGCCCTTGATCGGAATCAAACCTGGGACCTTTCAGTCCCCAGGCCGACGCTCTATCCACTGAGCCAAACCGGTTTCGGCAACACAAATCACTTCTAATTCTCAGTGATAAGAGAGCTTCTTATTACCTTTACAATGGGTATAATATTAAGACCCACTGTCCCAGCCACATTTGATCATCTGTGTCACATCTCTCAAGCCAATCTCTGAATTCAAGTCACAACCATAGCAGACAGTCCCAAGGACTATAAGAAAGCTGCATCAAAAGTTTCTGTCCTATCTCTCTGGTATTCTGCTGTGGGAATGTTTGCCTATAATTTTTGATGATTTGCTCAGCTGATGTGTCAGACAGACTAACCATATGAGGAAACTAGCCAGGCTCTACCAGTGGAGAATAGGAATCGTGATGAAACAGCTCTATTATGGCATCCTTCCGAATGACCCATTTCTCATGCTACCTCCGAGGCAGCCAATTGGATTGAGCCCCAGCTGTGTACAATGCGACATAAGTCCTGGTTTTAGACTCTGCTTTTAGAAAGAGTTCAAGGCACCAGAGAATTTTCTTTTCTCTTGGGTTCATTAGATAAAATTACATCCAACCTTCAGGACTTGTTCAGATGTCTGTCTTCTTTGCATCAAACCATCATCTCTTTACCAAAGGCCACGGAAGATTTTTAGGAAAGACAAGCTGAGGCTTTCTGGGTCTCCATGGAAGATATCACTGGCAGAATAGTCTGGAAACAGGGGACCTCTAGAAGCAGGGACATCATTACAAGACAGTTGTGTTCTGGGGGTGTCTTGTTTCCCACCTCGCCTGAGAAATCTGTAGACCTCACACAGAGGAGGTGGCTTTCCAATGTTGCCCTTTCAAAATCCCCTTCCCTCCTTACAGGAAAAGCAGACTCTCGTGTCCTTCGGCTTCCTATGTCTTCCCAAAGTGGTCGTTGTTTCCTTTGCGATTTCAGAAGGATTTCTGATGGCTTTGACAGTGGAATTTGCCTGACGTGGCTAAAGCAGCATACAATGAGGAAACGGCCGAGTGTTGGATTTTATAAGTGTTTTTTCAAAGCAAAGAAAGGCTTTCTCTTCCAGCTTTGTCATTCCTTATCTTAATGAGCCTTAAATTGATAGATTAACCAAGCCAAACTTGAGAGACTTTGCTGTTAAACTCAATAAAGGTTTTACAAATGGATTTGACATAGGATTGGAATGCCCATGGAAAACACGGAATCGTTTGAGATCAGGGAATAGGTTTATTAAAAGGAACACGGGGGCACCGCCGGGCAAAAAGAGCTTTGGTAAATGATTTGAAAACAAAAACATTTAAATAATGAGTCGCACCAAAGTGTACCTGCTGGAAACGTGCCCAGCATATAATGTGAAAAAGCGATCTGGGTAGAGATGGACTGGAATGATAGAAAAGCTAAGTCAAACATTGCATATGATGGAAAAGTGAAATGTAGTCAAGTCTGTGACTGTGGTCAGTATCACAAACCCTATTTTCATTCTGTATCTTCCTTGTCTGTCCTTTTCCTGTGAATGGGATGCGTTGGCCAGGGAGAAATTCCAGACGAACAATAGCTTTAACCAGTCCAAGTTCATGGTTTTCTAGAAGTGGATCGTACAGTTACCATAGAACAATGCAATTAAGGAATATACTTATTTGATCTTACAATTTAAAGAGAGAGAGAGGAGGGGAAGGAGGGGGAAGAAGGGGAGAGACTTGATGGATACAGGAAGGAACAGTGTCCTGATCATCTTCTTATCCTCGTGTGTGTGTGTGTGTGTGTGTGTGTGTGTGTGTGTGTTTTAACCATGTGGTAGACAAAAAGAAGACCTAATTTATTAATACTACTGGTTGTACTGAGATCCCCAAAATTTAACAATACAGTGGTACCTCGAGATATGAGTGCCCTAACATACGAGATTTTTGAGATACAAGCCGACGATGGAGCTTGAAATACGAGCAACATTTGAGATAGGAGTAATCATGCGGATCGGCCTGCTACACACGACCCACCAGTTTTCCCACGCCTCAAGGTTACGGAACGAATTAAACTCGTATCTCAAGGTACCATTGTACCAGGGTTTGTAAAGTCCAAACATAATTAATCATTTGAATTTAACATTATGTTTAAAAGCATTCATGGGCCAAAAGGTGAAAGAAATAAACTAGATACACGTGAGAGGCCAACAAGGCAAAGGCATCTGCCAAACTCGGGGCCTTCTTGAAAGGAAAGAATGTCTGATGACCCTCATTTGTTAGATGAAAACAGAGGCTTATGTTTGTTCAGAAACCCTTCCGTGGGAAAGCTCAAATAGTATTTGTGGCGTTTACATGAGTACATAGAGGTCTTCATTGCCTTGGCTAAAACCCAACTGCTGCGTAAGGCATTATGAAAAGCGAGAGAGGAGTGACATAGCCATGAGTTATTTTTATAGATGTTATGAGATGGATTATAGTGTAATATCTCTGACTTGTCCTTGGCTGGTTTTTAATTCCTCTCATAATGCCACAGGGAATTCTAGAACAATATTTGGAAGCAAGCTACCAAAACAAAAGTTCAACTCTAAATTACTGAAGAAAATGAATCAATAATACTCAGATTCTCCGTGCGTTCTCAATCAGCCTCTCTTGGTTTTGTCCCTATTCAACTAGAAGAGCAGTGTCATCATCATCTGAGAAGGTATCCATCATTCCTGTCTCCGGGCGATGGTGGTGTTGAATCCCAGTGTTTTCTTTAGAAATGGTGTCTAAATAATTAGGACAAGCACCGAACAGATTGGGGTGTGAATTTCAAGCTCTTGAGAAGTCTCTCAACACCATATTTTCCCCATTATCAGAGTTAATAAAACCAATTTACAGAGAGCAAAAAGCATTCTAGTGTGTGAGGGTAGGATATTAGGACATTTAATCACCTTTCCAATTAGTAACTTTTTTTTTCTTTCAGTTTTCCACATAATACATTGTTCTTACGGTGGAGGTATTTATCGCTTTTACCCTGCTCGTGGGAGTGTAAATTGGCACATCCCCTCTGGGGATGAATTAGAAACATGAATTAAAAGCCTATGAAATGTTTGTATATATTGACCTGGTATTGTAATTCTTCTCCTAACATTTTTTTTCCCCTGAGGGGAAAATCGGAATTAGCAAACAACATTTATGTGCAGTGGTATTACATCACTAAGTATGATGTGGAAATCTGACCACATGGTTTCTAAGCCACTGGCCATCCCATTAGATTGCCCCTTCCAGGGACCATGCTTAAGGCTGGGAGGAATGCCAAACTGACCAACATTAGACATAGACTACTACTTTCAAAGGACGCGAATGGACATTTCTCCAAAGACACTGAAAGATCCTCAATACCACTAATCACTAGGGGAGGAGAAATTCAGAATCCTAATGAGATAACACCTCACATCCACTAGCATGGCTGCTACCACAAGGACTGAATATAGTAAGTGTTGGTGATGATGGGCAAAATTGGGTATAAAGAACTGAAAGCAAGTTTCCCAGCAGATAATGTATACACCCATGTTCATGGCAGTATTGTGCACAGTAGCCAAAAGGTAGAATAAGCCAAATGTTCACTGATAGATGAGTGGGTGAGCCAAGTGGGAAATGTACATACAACAAAATATGATTCCATCTTAAGGAAATGAATTCTGGCACGTGTTACCAAGATGACGTTAAGGACTAATGCTAAGTGAAATAAGCCAGTCAGGTGACTGTATGATTACGTTGTATGTGGTATGCAGAGTGGTCAAACTCACAGAAACAGAAAGGAGAATGGTGGCTACCAGGGACTAAAGAGAGAAGGAAGTGTGTGGTCCTTGTGTCACGGGTGGGTTTACAGGTTCAGTTTTGCAAGATGAAAAACTGCAAATTGTTTCCACAACAGGAATGCATGTAACACTACTAACCTGTATACTTAAATATGGGGAAGATAGCTTTTATGTGTTATGTGTACTGTGTTAGACCTTCTTTTTAAGGGAGGGATGGACAGGAATGGACTCTTTGAGGAAGGAACTTGGAGACAGAGACCTGAGGGGAAGGAATCAGTGATGGAGAGACCTGGGAAGACTTGTCCTGGGAGGGAGAATAGCAAGTGAAGGGCTCTGGACTAGGGCCAAGTTGGTGTGCCGAGGAAGCGAGAAGGCCAGTGTGCAGGCCAGTGTGCTAGGGCATTGGTAAGCAGGTGGGACATTGAATAGGAGGTCAAGGAAGAGTTCAAGGGCAAATTGTCATACATTATAGATCATGCAAGAGTATAGATTGAGTTTTTTTTTAGATGTGACAATCAATCGGCTCTTTGTGAAAGGAAAGTGACCTGGATTTGTTGTTCCACTTATTCATGCGTCCATTGGGTGCTTCTTGTATGTGCCCTGACCGGGGATCGAACTTTCAACCTTGGCATGTCAGGATGATGCTGGAATCAACTGAGCTACTCAGGAAGAGCTTTCTTATTTCAATTAAGAGTTTATATTCAATTCTAGGGCCCGATGCATGAAATTTGTGCAAGAGTAGGCCTTCCTTCACCCCAGCTGCCAGCACTGGCTTCTCTCTGGCATCGGGACCCAGACTTCCCTAACAGAGGGAGGCCCTACCAACCCACCACAGTCCACTGGTCGGTAGCCTGGGCCTCCCTCGGCAGGACAATCCTGGGGAGATGGCCAGACCCCCCAACCAATCGCACCACACCTGCATTGGCTGGCCTGGTGCCAGTGGGCATCATAGTGTGGTCCTGGATCTTTGTTCAGATGGTCACTCTGCTGTTTGGCCATTCGGTCAATTTGCATATTATGCTTTTATTCCATAGGATTATTTTGTATTAGTTTTAGATGTACAGCATAGTGGCTAGGCAATCATATTCTTTACAGAGTGATCCCCCAATATTTCAAGTACCCACCTCGCCCCAATCATAGAAGTTACTCTATCGCCTGTGTTGTACTTTTCATCTCTGTGACTATTCTATACCCACCGAAGGGTTATAAGGATAATCAGATCCAATATACCTTCTTAAATTTTTGCTTCTGTGGAAAGAGACTTATGAGCGCACGAGCAGAGCCAGGGCCTTCAGTTGGGTACTCTGTTACCCTCCAAAGCTAGAGAAGGGTGTGTTCTTATATGACTTAGGAAGTCACACCTCCTTGTGGGACTTAAGAGGTCACAGAGTTCGGCCTTGCTTCACTCTGAGAGTCAGGAAATCAATATTCATGAGTTCAGTAATTCTATAATTCCGTTCAGGAGTAGAGGGGACTGGCAGTTGTATAACACTGGACGAGGCTTAGGAAAATATTGGTCGTAATTGACTTAGCTGTCTTGTTCCTGATGCTGGCATACCTCTTCGGTACAGAAATTCATATTTGACCATTTCCACTTGAAAAAAAATTGGAATCAATTCTCTAAGGTATATTGTCTCTTCTCACCTTCATGAATTTCTCATGAATTCCATGCTGTGTTGGGGGGTGAAGCTATGGGCTACAGCTGAGGGACAACTTGGGAGAGAAACTGAATTAGAGACCCCCCAAAACAACACCTAGACAGAGCTCCTGCTTTTTTTTTTTTTTTAGTTCTTTTTTTCTTTTCCAAGCTCAGAGCAGATTTGGTTTAAAAAACACAGTATGTGATTTACATATACTTGGACAAACCCAATTCCAAAATCAAGCTCTGACATTTAAGCGTCAGTCAACTTTAAGGGACCTTCAAGAGAAGAATATCAGGGCTATTTTGGATTTGCACTCCCGGTTTCAGTCGTCTTGTATTTCTTTAAGCAGTGTGTGCAGCAAGCCATGCCTTTCAGCCTTCACGGCAGAGTATTGACGAAGCAACACGGGCATCGGAGGCATTCGGGTTATTTGTAATCCTAGCTGTCATTCCGGCGCTTTATGAATTTAGATGATCTACTTAAACTGGCAGCGCCTTACTGTACTCACCTGAGTAATGAAGGATGTTCCTACCTCTCCTAATAGGTAGTAGGTATTAACATTCTTTTCCTATGTTCCTCCTCCCTCCACCTTCTGTGGGTAGGTGTGTAGGAGAAATTGGTGCTTATGGGATATGCATGGGAGATGTGCAAAGAGTTTTCCAAATATTCAGTTGTTAGTTGCCTCGTGGAGAAGGCACCAAAAAGAAATACCTTCCAGGACCTCACCAGGCAGGTGCTCATGGGATGGATTTGAGATGAGTCTAGAGATCGGATTGTAATTCTGATCCTGCCATCACTTTGACCTCCCAGGTGTCCATCCCCTTATTTGGATCCAGGTGCCTCCAGCTGTGAAACTTGGAAATCACTGACCTACCTGAGAGGTTTATATAAAAACTAGAGGCCCGGTGCACAAAATGTGTGCACTCGGCAGGGGGGGTAGGGTCCCTTAGCCCCGGTCTGTGCCCTCTTGCAGACTGGGAGCCCTGCAAGGAACAGGCCTAAGTGGTCAGTCGGACATCCTCAGTGCTGCCGCGGAGGTGGGAGAGGCTCCTGGAATGGCCACTGCACTGTCCAGTGGGAGCACACTAACCACCAGGGGCAGCTCCTGCATTCAGCATCACAGCAACCGGTCATTTTGCCGTTCGGTCAACCTGTATATTTGCCTTTTATTATATAGGATTGATTTGGATTGTATTCTCTCAGATTGCCTGCTGGCAACTTATCTCCTTCTTCCACAAATTCAGTTGCTTTGAAGAGCAGCCAGGAAATTAATCCATCTCTCCCTCTCTCTCTTTCTCTTTGCTTCCCTTCCTCTCTCCCTTCCTCCTTAACATGCATCCAAAATGGAAACCATCCCCACTGTGTCCATAGACCCTAATGGCATACAAAGGGCTAAGATACTCAATAGGTAATCAGTTTGGGAAAACACTGGCTTACATAAGCACCGAGGCCTTCCTTGGCAGGGGGCCAACTCTACCGTGGAGGGAGAGGGTTAGAGAGTTAGAGACATAGATGAGAAACATCGATCAGCTGCCTCTTGCACGCCCCCTACTGGGGATGTGCCCACAACCAAGGTACATGCCCTTGACTGGAATCGAACCTGGGACCCTTCCGTCTGCAAGCTGATGCTCTGTCCACTGAGCCAAAACGGTTAGGGCTCATTTGTGTTTCATGATTTGCATTTTTGTTGTGGTGTGTTGTTGTTTTTTTGTTTGTTTGTTTGTTTTGCTTCATCCCTTTATCTTTTCACCCAGCCCCCGCCCTTCTCTCTGTATTTTGTTAGTATATCTTATTCATTAGATTCCACTTTTAAGTGAAATCACATGTACTTGTCTTTCTTCACCTTACACTTAGGATTTTGGTTATGCTGTCTCTTTTACCGTGGTAAACGCATGTAGCACTATTTCTTTTTATTAAAAAAAAGTTGAGAACATTTGTAGCAGTGAGTGTGGTAAGGATAAGGGTACCTAACACGTACTCTCTCCACAGACTCCCTACCCCTCCCATTCTCCATCCAATAAGGCAGCAGTCTTATATTTGTTTGGTGTTATTTCCTTTTAATTAAGTATATTACTTTTCTCTGTCCTATTAATTAAAGATAGAAGAATGAATATTTTAGTAGTCTCTACTATGAGACAATATGGGCAAGGCTGGAGGGGGGAGAATCGATCTGTACCCAGGAGGAATTTAAAATTATTAATTTAAGATACAGTGCAATCTGGTGGGGGAAAAAAGTGTAAGATTTAGAGTTCGTTAGGCATGACTTAAAAATTTATAAGTACTGAATTAGATAAAATTTGAGTATTTGTCTATTGACAAGACTCCAAGTAAATATAATTTATCCTCAGCAGGAAGAAAACAAACTACTACATCTTAAAGAAATTAAATAATGTATCTCTGTTGCTGCTCCAGGGACCCCGCTTTGAGAAGAAGGTTTGTGGGTACTCAGCGAGGATCGCTCTTTCCTTTTCTTTCAGATTTGAAACTTTCCTAGTACAGTGGTACCTCGAGATACGAGTTTAATTCGTTTCATATCCTTGAGGCATGTGAAACTATGAGACGCTCAAGTCGAGGTAAACTGGTGGATCCTGTGCAGCCAGCCGATCCGCGCGATGACTCCTATCTCAAATGTTGCTCGTATTTCAAAGCAAAAATCGCTCGCTCGACGGCTCGTATCTCAAAAATCTCGTATCTTAGGGCACTCGTATCTCGAGGTACCACTGTACTTTGCCCCAAATGGTACTCAATGTTTCCTGATGAACCAAAAGTCAGGTCAGCTTTTATCATGTATGTACATAGATGTAGATCACGAATCATCCGATCAGATTGGCAGGCCATGAAGAATGCTCCCCAAGCCCCCGTCCTGTTAAACAGCATCGATTTTTATTTATGGGGACCTCACATACTTGATTGACAACCAGAGACATGCCCCCTGCTCCACTCTGCGGAGGTGGAGGGAGGTGAAGGTGCATCAGAATTTCTATCCTCTGTCTCTTTAAGACCCCAGATGAAGGCCTAAGCTGAGAAAGTTTTAACTCTTTTTGCCTTTGCAACCCGTGCTTGTTTACAGTGGCCTCCCAGACCAAGCTGCTGGGGGAGAAATAAGGAACTAAAAATACACAAGGTCTTTTTCATTCGCAGGGCTAATGCACATACATAAGTCAAAGTGGCAGGTCATATGAAACCTTCTGCGATTCCTTGAGGTTCCTGTCTTATTTCACCGGCTCACAAACAGCGAAGCAGCAGGATATATATTTTTCAATTAGGTTGTCAATATCTTGACCAAACAACCTATTTGTAACGTTCAGGATTACCGTGCTGCTCGCGAGAACCACTGGAAGCTGCTGCGCGCGCCGCGAGTCAGCCCAGAGATGCGAGGCGGCCTGAGGAGGGTGCTAACTCGCTTTTCCAGGTTCCATCTGCCCGTCAGTCATGCAGGTGGAAACCACTCATCATTGTGTCTGGTTATTGCGAGAAAACATCCACCTCTTATTTATTTTTTATTAAAATTTCTAACTATTTTTGCCGAGACCGGTTTGGCTCAGTGGATAGAGCGTCAGCCTATGGACTGAAAGGTCCGGGGTTCGATTCCAGTCCAGGGCATGTACCTTGCTTGCGGGCACATCTCCAGTGGGGGGCGTGCAGGAGGCGGCTGATCGATGTCTCTCTCTCATCGATGTTTCTGACTTTCTATCCCTCTCCCTTCCTCTCTGTGAAAAATCGATAAAATACATTTAAAAAGTTTTAACTATTTTTATTGATTTCAAAGAAAGGGGAGAGAGATAGAAATATCAATAAGAGAATCATCGATCAGCTGCATCTTGTACGCCCCCTACTGGGGATTGAGCCTTCAAACCTTGACCTCCTGGTGTATGGATCAATGCTTAACCATTGAGGTTAACACCCACCTTTTAATATCCATTTATGATGACAATAATAACCAGAGTAATAGGAAAAAGGACAGATAAGACAAAAACTGAAAGACCTGACTCTATTTGGAATAAGGATTTATTTTTTAAACATATTTTATTGATTTTTTTTTTTTTTTTTTTTTTTTTTTTTTTTTTTTTTTTTTTTTTTTTTTTTACAGAGAGGAAGGGAGAGGAATAGAGAGAAACATCCATCAGCTGCCTCCTGCACACCCCCTACTGGGGATGTGCCTGCAACTAAGGTGCATGCCCTTGACCGGAATCAAACCTGGGACCCTTGAGTCTGCAGGCCGACACTCTATCCACTGAGCCAAACTAGTCAGGGCTGGAATAAGAATTTATTGATGGGATATTCAAATCAGAGTCCTACAAGTACAATGGGTTAACTATTTTAATGCAAAACAGCAACTTATTTTTTTCCAGAGTGGAGGGAGAAGAACTGGTTCACTGACCCACTGTATTTTTCTCACGCCAAATATTATCTGGCCTCATATAACCCTGATTTTCCTATGATTTTGGGGAAAAGAATGTGGACTTTGAGACCCTGCAGACATAGACTCAAATTCCTGCTCTCTCATTTGCTAAGCACATGATCTTGGACTAATTCTTTTAACTTCTAAACCTTATTTTTATTACCTATAAAATGAATACATGCATAGCTAACACAGATTATAGCAGAGAATCGGAGTGAATAAAAGCAAATGCAAATTGTTCACCAAAACAACACTATACAAATATTGTTACTGATGCTGAAGGTCAATAATCAGCCATGTTACAATCACAAAGAGAGAACATGGTTATAAAGGAAAATATATCTATGTGAAATTTCAGAGCCCAACAATATTAATAGCTTTAATGTGCTTAAACTCCTGGGATACACTTAAAAAACTGAATAAAAAATGTAAGAGTAAGTAAAAGGGAGAAGGAAAACCATTGTTTGATAGATGTCTAATTCAAGGGAACATTTTATTAGAGACTTGTTTTCTATTAAAAATCATCTTCTCAGTTACTAGACATCCTTACCCATCTAATAATTCTGTTGCTTTGTTTTCATGCGATCCCATTGGAGACAATTATATCCAAAAGTGTAATTATCTCGTGTAATGAAACTGCCTTTGTTCAACGGGGCTCTGCTTCTATCAAATCCCCACCCAAAGGAGGGAGATATTAAGTGTCAATAATCAATTGACCCAAATCATAGAGGCTCCTGGGAAACACAACGCATTTCCAGCAGAAAAAGAGAACCTGGAGTTTGGTTCGGAGGAATCTCATGTTGATTGTGTAGCATACATTTTTAGAGGTGTAGAGTAGAGATCATTGCATGCTTTGGCTATTGAAAATGTAAAGAGAATAACTTAGAAGAAATGTATTAAGAAGCAATATTTCAAATGGAAGAGTGAGCCGGTTTGGCTCCGTGGATAAAGCGTCAGCCTGGGGACTGAAGGGTTCCGGGTTCCATTCCAGTCAAGGGCACATAGCCGGGTTGGGAGCTTGATCCCCAGGAGGGGGCATGCGGGAGGCAGCCAATCAATGATTCTCTCTCATCGATGTTTCTCTCTCTCTTTCCTCCCCTTCCCCCATCTCCCTTCCTCTAAAATCAATAAAAAAATAAATAAAATGTAAGAGTGATACAAAAAACAAACTGCTCACAAGTACCTTCAAAAAACATGTTCTTTTAATATATATATATGTACTTTAAAAAATTATTTCATCTGGCACAGTGACTGGAAGTCACTGCCACACCTTCCACTGCCCAAAACTTTACTCCCCTTTAAATAAACTTGGTTTGTCCACAGCAACACAGAACCTACCTACCCTGTCTAACCATCTGCTGGAGTCATCCGACACCCTGACAAAATCCCACCTGCTGACCCGTTACTCCAACTCACTCAGCCCTCCCGGTGCTCCCATTGCTCGGCCTTCCCATACTGTATGTATGGAAGGCAGCTTCTCTCTCTCTCTCTCTCTCCCTCCCTTCCTCCCTCCATCCCTCTCTCCTCTCTCAAAGTGTGGCCTTGGGTAGTGAGCATTTTAAAAATAATCATTTTTTTAAATAGTTCGTGAAGCCCAGCCAGTGATGCTCAGTGGTTGAGTGTCCACCTATGATCCAGGAGGTCTAGGTTTGTTGCCCAGTCAGGGCACATGTCTGGGTCGCAGGCTCCATCCGCAGTGTGGGGCTTGCAGGAGACGGCCAATCAGTGACTCTCTCTCATTGAGGTTTCTCTTTCTATCTCATTGATTTTATGTGTGTGTGTGTGTGTGTGTGTGTGTGTGTACCAAGTTTGTGAAGTTCTCGGGCACAGAATGCTCTCTTGAAAAGAAAAATAATCAAAGCAAAAAGTGTTTTTATTCAAACAGCATGATTGATTGATGAACAATATAAAACACTGTAAAGTTAGAGAACTATTTTCTTAAAATGATACTGAGCCCCTTTGGAAATCAGAACTTGAAAAATCCATTCAACAATGTTTAATATGAGAGGAAGGGGCATGGATGGTGAGGGCAGGTGGCTTACGTGAACCCTAATAGAAGCTGATTAGAAGCATAGTTCCTATTATTATTCAGAATTGGACTGGGATCCCAGATTGGCAACTTCCAGAATCCGTGACCCTGGGGCAAGTAATTTAATCTTTCTTAATTTGTTTTCTTGTTTGGAAAATCAAATTAAAGATGGCACCTACATCATAAAATCGCAATGAGGATTCCATGTGACAGCCGGAATGAGGGCTCATGCAGGTATTCAATAGATCTGAGCGGTCCTTGCTGTTACTGTTTTCTAAATGGTAGGTGATGGCTTTGAAACAGAGTGACTGAGAACAGGAATCCGGAGGCAGACTGTTGGGTTGATTGTTGGTTCCGCCTTGGGATTCCGCCGTAATGTACACCCTAGATTTTCCTCCCTCTTCCGACTTCCATATACCAACTTCTGGGCAAAAACCTCTTATTCCCTCTGATTCCCCTTTCACTTCCAAATTCCTAACCCAAAGTTCCTTACTTTTCCTGGTTGTAAGAGGGTGTCTATGTAATCATGCTGGTTAGCTTATTTTCTTCTCCTCCCATCCACTTTCAAAGTCTTTCAGGGTTGCCTGTATCTTTTGTTCTTCACACAACATCTGGCACATGATAGCAGCCCAATACGTGTTTGTTAATGAACGAAATTCCAGATCAGTGAGCCTTTCAAACATGTAATGGCAGCACACCTCCACTCCGATGTGAAGCATATTCCAACAGCCTGATGTTCGCATGTATCTCGACATTTTCTTCCCTCCTCCTCTTCTTCCTCTCCCATCCTGTGTCTGTCTCCTGTTTTGGGAAAGAAGGGTTGGAGGCGCATTGCATTGTGGGATTATCCTAAGTCTGAATTGCAATGGATCTTTTCTCAATTCATTAGTGTCTTTGGCCTTGGCCAACTCAGCTGTGTCTCTGTGTCTTTGCACTCTTCGAAACTTCTACTCCTCAGGGACAATCCAGTTGCTTGGCAAATATGTAACATGTTCTGGAGCAGTAGGAAGGATATCTTCCTGTGAACTTGGGATTTGACGTTGATGTTGTAGCAAAGCACGGTGGGGTCCAATCCTGCCCATCCTGAGGGCAGAGTTTCTCTCCAGAGATCACAAAGCTTTCCTCTTCCGCATGACTTATGGGTGTTCGCCAAACTCTTTGCCTCCATCCTTCCCCAGAGCCATTCCCTCGCTCCTCTCTGGGATGGCATCAGCGAAGAGGTTTGCAATCTGTTTCCACACCAAAACAGAGAAACAAAGCAAAACGACACATCTGCGTTTCTGAAACCTATTTTCTCTAATCCGGACACGTTAAAGGACAGGAAATTGAGAGGCGAAATTGATTTGTGCAGCGCCAAATGGGAATGGGGCATCAGTAGTCATTGGCATCTAAGAACTGTCTAAGCAAATTAGTCCCTGTTAAGGTACGAGACCAGATAACTTAGAAATCGCCCTGTCTCTGGGTTCCGCTTTGCTAAAGCTGAAGAAATACATCTCTCGATTTTAAAAAAAAGCAAGTAAATATTGATTAAACTCCCACTAAAAATATTTACGTTCTACCTTCCAAAGAAAATACCACCGATGCACATAAGCTGTGCCGCAAAACACATACCTTCTATTTGCCCGCGTCTAGAATGTTTTCAATTGGCTTAAAATATCGTGTTGTTGTTGTTTTTTAATGTTCATTTTCCTTCACCATCCATCAGAGAGCAGAAGGAAATGTGTAGCCCAACCACTATAAATAACAATGGTAATTGTCTTTCTCTGTTCTTTCAGACTGTTGGTTATGTACATACACATTGGCACATATGTATTTATATGGAATTTTCAGTAAAAGCTTTGACCTCTCTCTTCACACAACGAGAATCGCTGTTTATTTTTACTCAGCACCATCGAAGGCCAGACACTCTGCTAAATATTTTATGAATCATTTTACTAGATAGAGACAACTTTGCAGGTATTATAGTTAACTTTAAATTTAAAAAACAATCAAACCACTTGAAATTCATAATTTAAGAAACAGACTCAAGAGCATCTAACTAATGAGTAGCCTAAGAGGGACATACATTTATTTCAATCCATTTGTCTTTTTTTTTTATAGTGTTTATCTCTGTGCCATAATTTTTTCCATCTAAACCAGTGGTTCTCAACCTTAGGCCGCGACCCTTGCATACAGTTTCTCATGTGGTGGTGACCCCCAACCATGAAATTTTGCTACTGTTATGCATCGTGATGTAAATACCTGCATTTTCCGATGGTCTTAGGCGACCCCTGTGTAAGAATCATTCGACCCCCAAAGGGGTCGCGACCCACAGGTTGAGAACCACTGATCTAAACATTCATCTCTTTCAAAATGACATCTTCCTCAGCGTGTTCATAGCCATTCCTGAGGTGGGTGAGCATCTTTGGTGTTAGCAGGTTCTTGTTCTCCTGCCAGGTTTGAGGTTTGGAAGACAAAAATACCATATTTTCTAGCGTATAAGACGACTGGGCGTATAAGACGACCCCCAACTTTTCCAGTTAAAATATAGAGTTTGGGATATACTCGCCCTATAAGATGACACCCGGCTTATAAGACAACCCCCGACTTTTGAGAAGATTTTCCTGGGTTAAAAAGCCATCTTATACGCTGGAAAAATATGGTAATTGGGCTTAGAATGTTGCTGATTGAAACATCCCACCTTTCCTTATTGGTATCATCAGCAGATGGAACCTTAGACTTCAGGCTGCCCAGAATTTGCCCTTCACTTACCAAACCTAAACTATTTTTTTCAGAGAAAAGCCCATCCTACTGATTGGGTCTGCCCTGTGCCTCCTTTGACTGAGGCCAAGAAGGTGGATAGACTTTGTTCATGTGAAAGCATTCAAGGTACTTGGGTTTGAGTTTGTTCTGTTATGAATTGTGGTGCCTTAGACATAATCATTCAGGGAACCGAGGTGCTAATACCTAGGACACAGTGTTATTATCAGAATGATAGAGCATGTTCACAGAGCTATTGATTAAGCTGAAAAGTGAGTTCTTTTGATTCTCTTGTCTTCTCTCAAGTCTACAAGAGAGAAGACCTATTCTTCACCCTCTCATAAGCCTACATGATGCTTGAGTTTCTATTTGGTGTAGAGCAGTGGTTCTCAACCTTCCTAATGCCGTGACCCTTTAAGACAGCTCCTCATGTGGTAGTGACCTCCAACCATAAAATGATTTTCGTTGCTACTTCCTAACTGTCATTTTGCTACTGTTATGAACTGTAATGTAAATATCTGATATGCAGAATGTATTTTCATTGTTACAAATTGAACATAATTAAAGCATAGTGATTAATCACAAAAAAACAATATATAATTATATATTGTGAAATATTTATTTCTAATTACAAATAAATGAAATTTTGTCTTGAATCGTGATGTAGCATGGGCAACAGTCTTCATATGACAACAGTAAACTACATTGCTACATTTTGCTACACCGAGGAGTGGTGTGTTGGTTCCTAAGACCATGGGAAATAGGTGTTTTCCAATAGTCTTAGGCGACCCCTGTGAGAGGGTCGTTCGACCCCCAAGGAGGTCGTGACCCACAGGTTGAGAACTGCTGGTGTAGAGTTAACATGACCAATTGTTCTGATTTGCCCAGAACTGAGGGTATTTTTAGGACACAGAGCATTCACTAGCAAACTGGGAAAATCCCAGTGAACCAGGGAAAATCGCTCTTTCTATTTGGAGCTTAATGACTTTTTAGCTATATTGATCGTCCCCTTCCTATGATGTTAAACTTTTTTTAAACATATTTTTATTTATTTCAGAGAGGTAGGAAGAGGGAAAGAGAGAAACATTCATGATGAGAGGGAATAATTGATCGGCTGCCTCCTGCTCACCCTCTACTGGGTGAGCACCTAAGCATGTGCCTTGAGTGGGAATCGAACTCAGACTCTTCAGTCCACAGGCCAATGCTCTATCCACTGAACCAAACCAGCTAGGGCTATAATGTTAAATTCTTAAGCTACGTATACCTAGTTCTTCTATTACACCTGACAGCTCAGTGCATGTCTTATCAATGTGTCAAGAAGCATCATCCATGGTCATTTCCCCTCACAGTCGAACAACGGTACATATTGTGAGGAAATCTAAGTGAAATTTACTTATTCTTCTCTTACCAGCACTCTTAGAAGTAGTGAAAAGGAATTGGTCTCTTCTATCAGCATTCTCAAATGAATTCTGACAGGCTATCTGAACACTGTATATTTTAAAGCATACAAAATAGTTGTCCTTTTCCCTTGAGAGAAATGTAAAAAGAAAATTTGAGGAGAAACCAGTTAGAATCCTAAACTGAATTCTGAAGAGGCTTTCACATCATGTTCCAAGTATTGA
>PVJN01030502.1:11803-25677 GCA_004026805.1 Lasiurus borealis | reverse complement strand
CAAACTTCTCTAAGTTTAAATGTTGTAGCTTCATGTTTGCTCTGATACATCCTGCCCCCTTCCTTACCTCACAAGCAGAAGCTTTCAGAATTATTTCATCCTATCTAATAAAGAGAGAATATGCTAATTGACCCTCACATCATTGCAAAGATGGCGGCACCCACAGCCAATAAGGAGGAAATATGCTCATTGCTGTCCCACCCTCAAAGATGGCGGCGCCCACAACCAATAAGAAGGGAATATACTAGTTGATTACCACACCCTCAAAGATGGTGGCACCCAATCCCCTCAGTCCCATCAGGGCAGCAAGTACACGGCAAGGCCAGGCCTGCCACCAGGTGGGCCTGGTTGCTCTGCGCACCTGCATCTGAAGTTCCCCAGTCCCCTCAGCCCCCCAGCTGCCCAGAACCAACCTGAGGTGCAGGTAAGCCTCGGATGGTGGCTGCCCAGTCGCCCAGGGCTGCCTGAGGCTCAGGTAACCAGGACCAGCCGAGGCTTGTACTTCCGGCCATGGCAGCGGCTAGGTGTGGTGGGGCATCACTTTCCCCTGATCGCTGGGTCACTTCCCACCCTTGGGGCTCCTGGACTGTGAGAGGGGATAGGCCAGGCTGAGGGGACTCCCCCACCTACTCCAGTACATGAATTTTCATGCATTGGGCCTCTAGTTGAATTATAATTGACTTCAAAATTAGACTCTGTCTTTCTCCATCCTAAATCATCATTCCTAGCCTGCTTTCTCCCTGTAATATACCTCTTGTATATTATGGGAACAGCATGTATGTGAGTCAGTTTACCTTGCCTGGCCTCTTATTACTTCTGTGGCCTTATACTTCTCTGCACCTATTTCTTCATCTTCTAAAAGTGGGGAGAGCACCTTTCTTATAGGGGTGTGGGTAAACGTTATTGAAATAACAGTTCTACCATTCTAGGAAGTGTACTCAGTAAATAATAGCTATTATGTATCCCTCCTCTGCCCTTCTGGCTCCCCTATGCCCTTCTGGCTCCCCTCTGCTTTGGCTCTCAGAAAATTATATTAAAAAGATCCATTTGTCTGCTAATATCCCTCCCTCGACCATAAACTCCTTGAAGACAGGGACCATGAAATATTTACTTCTGCATCCCTGATGTTTGGCACATAGTTGGCACCCACTGAATGATTGTTTATTGAACCACATTCATTTGGAAAGCCATCTGGAGCCTTTTTTCTTGGTGATCCTATGCCTGAAGATTTTGGATACCCTTGGTCACTGGACATGTTATTCAAGGGCTCCAGGACTGAACTAGGGGATGTGACGTGTGGAGAGTTAGGTGAAGAAGCAAGGGAAGCCTCCACTCTGCTCCATATGTTTATGGAGGTATCTTGGCTTTTTATATATGAATGTCAGGGTGTGTATTTAAGGATTAAACCTTATCGGGTCAATTGTTAAATTACTTCTGAAGACAAGGAAGAAGAGAAAGACTTTCCCCAAAAAAGTTGTTTTGAACATATAAAAATAACACTAATTATAGTTGATGACTAATGCCATTAATACTTTTGCATTATACTTTTAATCACATATTATCTATCTGTCCATCCTACCCATCCATCTACCAAGTCATAGAGACAAAATGCTATTATATTTGAAGAGTTTGAGCTATATACTTTATGTTTATTTTAGGTTAGTTTTACTTTATATAGTAGCAGATCATTTTTAGGAATGAATTATAACTGATTTAGAATGTTCTGAAAACTTTTGTGTATCAGATGCAAATAAATCTGCTTTCTCTGTCTCTAGTTCCAAAAGATGAGTCGTGGATATTCAGAAAACAACAATATCCTGAACAGTAACAGCCAAATGGTGTTGGACATGCTCCTTTATCCATTAATCGGAATCCATCAGACCATCAACTGGGAAACTGTGGCAAGGCTTGTTCCTGGATTAACACCCAAAGAGGTAAATAACAATCCCACAGATATTTCTGAAAAAAATGAGAAAAAGTGATCAATTTCAAGGAACGACTACAAAAAATAATTATGGAAAAGTATCTTCAAATAGTAGACAAGAATATATTTTCTTATTTTTTAATTGTAAAGCTCCCCGTCCATTCGGTGCGATTCAATGGTTGAGCATTGATCCATTAACCAAGAGGTCACTGGTTCGATTCCAGGTCAGGACACGGGCCAGGTTGTGGGCTCAATCCCTAGTAGGGGTTTGTAGGAGGCAGCCAATTGATGTTTCTCTCTCATCAATGTTTCCATCTCTCTATCCCTCTACCTTCCTCTCTCTCTAAAAATAAATAAAAGCATACTTTAAAAAAAAACACACACACACAAAACTCCCATACCTGCATTTTCTTTTTTTATATTATTACAGTGTGCAAAAAGGTTTGAGGAATTGAAGAGCAGTGGAAGCTCACCTGTTGACAACCGGTATAGTCCCCTCATGTCTGGAGAGAGTCCTGTTGAAACTTTAGCCACATATATCAAATCCTCACTTCTTGACACATACGGTGAATTTCAGGAGGCTTCTATTGATCAGGATGCAGTTTCCAAAACAGGTAAGGTTTTAAAACAAAATGCAGTGTTTGTCCTTATGATAAATTCTGCAAATTATTATGTATTCCAACCATCTTTTCTTTGTTTATGTAAAGGCTAATATAAACATTAATAGAAAAATTCTATGCATTTTTGTCTTCCTAAATTTAAAAAATTTTTCTTTTCTACATTTGAAAAATTTTTAAATATTAATATACAGATTAAATATTATTACCAAAAATTTTTTCTTTATACAAAAATTTACTACTCCAAGTTATGTCATAAATATTAAAGGGATTTGATTTAAGGTTTTTTCCCTTCCCTCAGAGAAGTTTGCTTGTTTCTAGTGTTACCTTTTTTACAGCCATCTATTCTTTATTAAAATGACAGTGGCAGGTTAGAAGAGATCTTTTTCCGCAATTGCTTTGGAAATAATAACTGGTTTTAGAAATCCTCAGAGTGTAGTGAATTATTTTAATCTCAGCAACAGCAGTCAGAGTATTGATGTGAACATTTACTTCTGGAAGGGAAATTTATATTATTGGCTTTTGAGCCTTTGACCCCATTAACATATGGCATATCAGTATTTTTTAAGTCTTCAGTGTAATATTAGCAATTTGTTATCCCTCTTTTGGACTGTTTCTTGCATAAACCTTTGGAATATTAAGGGAAGGGCCACCTTTAACTAGCCTTGGAAGCTATGCATTTATAGTATAACCATTCAATAAGTAAAAATCCATTCTGAGTGGGAAATGCTAACTTCCCCCCTTTGTTTTTGTATGTGTTTGTTTCTGTATTTAAGGAAGACATAGTATAGCTTCCACAAGGAATTGTTCTTCAGAAAGTGAAAATTGTACTTCTCGTAATGGTGGAGAAAAGACTGAAGAATCTGAAGGGTAGGAGGCTGGTTCTTTGCTAGATAAGTTTAATATGAGTATCAACTTTAAATTATAAAACACAGAACTGGTGATTTTATACATCAGTTACCATAATTTAGGTAATATCACAATTGCTGAAACAGTTGAAATTAGTTCATGTGTTGAACTACATATAATTGCTTGATAGCTAAACATATGCTTATTTGTGTTATTCATAAATTGGACTAGTTTTTCATTTTACAATCTTTTCATTTTGTAAATATTAGAAATAACGTATATTAACTTAAAACTTCTTTTATTGATTGTAAAGAGAAGACTGGGGGCGGGGGGTATGGGGGAAGAGAAACATCTATTGATTACCCAAGTGGACTGGGGATCAAACCTGCAACCTGGGTATGTGTGCTTACCTGGAATCAAACCTACCACCTTTTGGTGTACACAATGCTCCAACCAACTGAACCACACCAGCCAGGGCTGTATTCCAAGTTTTGATACTTTTGTATTGTTTTATATATTTTACATACATTCAGCTGCGCATATTTTAAGTATTCACTTTGATGAGTTTTAACAAATGGGCTCACCATGTAACTATGACCCAAAGGAAGAATATTTTCATTGTCTCTAAAAGTTCTTTTGTGTATTTTCAGTTTAAATAGTTCTTTTTATAACAGTTTTATTACTATATAATTCACATAACATAACATTTATCCTTTTGAAAACATCTTGGAGATGGATGGTAGTGATAATTACAACAATGTGAATGTACTTAATGCCACTGAACTGTATTCTTAAAATGGCAAATTTTATGTTATGTATATTTTACCACAATAAAATAAAGTCACCCTTTGATAGTAATTTTTAGTTTATTTACATATAATTTTTACATAGATTTTTTTAAATGATAGGTTTGTATCACAACATTTTTATCAGATAATATTTTTATATGGAATTATCTAGTATTTCAGATAGTGGTCCAAAAAGCCACAGAAACTTTATGCTTCATTATACCAGCCATTACCTGTTTATATGTTGACCATAACTTATTTGGAAGAACAATTTTCAGAGAGTTATTTAAGTTGGTTTTTTTGTAATGTATTTTATTGATTTTTCACAGAGAGGAAGGGAAAGCGATAGAAAGCCAGAAACATCGATGAGAGAGAGACATTGATCAGCCGCCTCCTGCACGCCCCCTACTGGGCATGTGCCCGCAACCAATGTACCTGCCCTTGACCGGAATCGAAGCTGGGACCTTTCAGTCCCCAGGCTGACACTCTATCCACTGAGCCAAACCGGTTTTTGCTATTTAAGTTGTTTTGATTTGGACAAGAGTGTTGATTCGTAAACCTTTTTTGGGTAGCCCAATTTTATTCCAAATGCAATTATTTATTTTTTTATTTTTATTTTTCAATTGCAGTTGATGTGCAATAATATTTTAGATTTGTTTGAGGTGTAGAACATAGTGGTAATTTTTTATATGTAGAAATTTATGAAGTTCCATTCAACACACATCCAGTTCATATTGTAGGACAGTATGTCTCTTACGGCAGTTGTGGATCACATTGATGTTTCTTTTTGAGGTAATATATTTTTTTCAGGGATAATAAATTCAAGGAGTATATAATTTTTGAAGCAATCATTCTAATGTATCATCTAACCTTATTCTCAAATTATTAAAAAATATGTAAATAAGCACATTGTAGTTTAAGAATTCTTTTAACTATATTTACTAATTTATATTTATTGAATGCCTGACAAACTTTCTTTTTTTAAAAAAGTTTTTATTATTGTTTTTAAATATATTTTTAATAATTTCAGAGAGGAAGGAAGAGGAAGAGAGAGAAACATCAATGATGAGAATCATCGACCAAATGCCTCCTACACACCACAACCCCTCTGCTGGGGATCCAGCCCACAACCCAGGCTTGTGCCCTGACTGGGAATAAAATTGTGACCTCCTGGTTCATGAGTTGACACTCAATGACAAAGCCACACCGACCAGGCCTGTTAAACTTTCTTGCTGTTACAAATAAGTTGCCATGCTAATTTTTTTATTTTTTGTGAATAGTTTTAACTGTGTTTTCTACTTATTACTAGTAAGGAAATTTTAATATTTAGCTTTATCTCCTTCCAAGACCTATTTTAATATTTAGCTTTATCTCCTTCCAAGTACTTCCAGGTAAAAGTACTATTTTATGCTCATCACAAGAATTAGAATATATTAATTTTTCTTCATGAATTGGTACTGTTTCTTAAACTTTTATGATTCACTTAAACCTTGTAAATAATAAATTTAAACCCTGTAAATTATGAGTCCCATAGTAAAAAATATTTTTATTTGTCTAATTGAGTAGTTTAACTCAAATTATTTATAATCTCAGATACAGATAAGATTAGCAAGACACTTAAATCCTATAAAACTGGTTTGTGGTCAAATCTTCAAAAACATCTTGTTCTCATACTTCTAATAAATGGTAATATTCTTGGCCCTCTTCTGAAATTCTAATAATTTTATTTCTGTGTAATATTTTTTATGAAGGCCAAATATGGTGATCCATGTATGTGATGAAGCAAAAAATTTGAAAGAAGATTTTATTTGCCCACGAGACCTTTTGATATCAGAAATGAAGTACTTTGCTGAATATTTATCAATGGATGCCCAACGCTGGGAAGAGGTGGACATTTCAGTTCACTGTGATGTTCAGATTTTCAACTGGTTGATAAAATATGTTAAAAGGAACACTAAGGAGAACAAAGATTGTGAGATGCCCATTTTAGGTAAAAGACAATCTATTACTTTGTAGTTACCTTGTGTGTCACCTGATAGTTGCTTCAGACCAAACATGAAATATGGATAATTGCTTGAACATTAGCGTTTATATTCAAATTAGTAATTGCATTTTAGAAAACATACCTCATATTTTTAGTAAATTATAATGAACTAGAGGCCTGGTGCACAAAACTTGTGCACTTGGAGGGTAGTCTCTCAGCCTGGTCTCTCAAAATCTGGGAACCCTGGGGGGATGTCCAACTGAGGGCTTAGTGCTGTCACAGAGGTAAGAGAGGCTCCAGCCACCACCGCTGTGCTCGCCAGCCATGAGCCCAGCTTCTGGCTGAGTGGCACTCCCCCTGTGGGAGTGCACTGACCACTGGGGGCAGCTCCTGCATTGAACATCTGTCCCCTGGTGGTCAGTATACATCATAGCAACCAGTTGTTCCACTGGTCAATTTGAATATTAGCCTTTTTTTATTAGGTGGTATGGCGAATGGACAGGTCTCTACATCCTACTGTGTGGTACATGGACCAATGGTGTTCTAGAGGATCCTTTTAGAGCAGTGGTTCTCATCTCTTCTCAGCCTTTTGGCTAAGATCATGTGTAGAGCAGAGGTTCTCAACCTTTCTAGTGCCACAACCCTTTAATACAGTTCCTCATGTTGTGGTGACCCCCAACCATAAAATTATTTTTGTTACTACTTCATAACTGTAACTTTGCTACTATTAATGAATCATAATGTAAATATCTGCTAGTGGTTCTCAACCTGTGGGGCATGACACATAGGTTGAGAACCACTGCTGTAGAGTGGTTCTTCTATTAAGTGAAGAAATTTGCAAACTATGTCAGTGTTATCTCACTTCTTTTTTGTTTTTGTTTTGGAAAATATACTAGTAGTTATTTTTCATAAAAATATGCGAATATGTAATGAGTTTATTTTTTAAGTAAATTAATATATTTTTTTCTGTTTTAATCTTTAATATGGTAAATACTCATGTAAACCCATATAAACAAAAGCTCTAAGAGTCTGTTTTTCAGATTACAAAGGGATCTTGAGAGCAAAAGTTTGAGAACCACTATTCTAGATGATAAGAATAATTACTAAGTAATCTTTCATTGGGCATAGTTTTATATAGAAAATATCACTGATGGTTTAAGAAAGTCTTTCTGGCCGAGACCGATTTGGCTCAGTGGATAGAGCATCGGACTGCGGACTGAAAGGTCCAGGTTCGATTCTGGTCAGGGGCATGTACCTTGCTTGCGGGTACAACTCCAGTAGGGGGCGTGCAGGAGGCGGCTGACCGATGCCTCTCATCGATGTTTCTGACTTTCTATCCCTCTCCCTTCATCTCTGTAAAAAAAAAACAATAAAATATATTAAAAAAGAAAAGAAAAGAAAGTCTTTCTGTACACTAAAATTGTTATTTACAACAGTACCAAAATATTTCTTTTATAAAAAATATACATTTTTGTTGATTTCAGAAAGGAAGGGAAAAAGAGAGATAGAAACATCAGTGATGAGAGAAAATCATTGCTCAGCCACTTTGCCCAAATTTTCTCTGGGGAGCATGCTAGCAATCTAGGCATGTGCCCTGACCTGGGAATCGAACCATGACCTCCCAGTTCATAGGTCATGCTCAACTACTGAGCCACACTGGCCAGCACCAAAATATTTCTAACCTCTTATTAGTAAATGAATCTATACTGACAGTATAAAAGTTTCCTGAGGAAGTTTATAATTTGTATTTTAATTACCAAATTTAATGGAAAATGTTTCTACTGATCCTTAAAAATTACAGGATTGCTAAATCAAAAATTTCAGCCAATCATAGTCCAGAGAACTAGACCATGCAGATGATATGTGTGTGTGAAGTAAAAATCAAAATATGTAGAGAGAGAAAAAGCTATTGTGGGATCCAGCATATTTATGTGGATGGTAAAGGTAAAACTAGAGCAAAACTAGTCACTGTAACCTTTGACCTTAAAATAATGACCAGAAATGTAAACTTTTACAAACATAATCTTTATTCTAATCTGGACAACTACCAAAATGCTTAATTAAATCTCTGATAATCCAGATATTGGGTCTTAACTGGAATGAATCAAATTATAATTTCCTGAGGAACTCTTTCACCAACTCCTTCCTTTCTTCATTTCTATCTGAGAATCTTTAATTTAGAGTTGTTATTTAAGAAAAGATAGGGGTTACTTATTTTAATCACTAGAGACCTGGTGCACAAATTCGTGTACCAGTGGGGTCCCTAGGCCTGGCCTGTGGGATCAGGCTAAAACTGGTTTTCTGACATTCTCCAAGGGGTCCCAGATTGTGAGAGGATGCAGAATAGGTGGAGGGACCTCACCAGGTCACAATCTGGGACCTGAAGTTTGGCCAGCCAGGGAGGGACCATGGGATGGCTCCAGGGCATGTCCAGCCTGTCTAGCTCAATCCCAATCTGCCAGATCCCAGCAGCAAGCTAACCTACCAGTTGGAGTGTCTGCCCCCTAGTGGTTAATGCGTGTTACAGTGACTGGTCGATTGGTTGACTGTTTGCCTCCTGGTGGTCAGTGTACATCATAGCAAGTGGTTGACCAGCCTTAACATATTACTCTTTGGTTGAATGGACAACCAGACACTTAGCATATCAGGCTTTTATTATAGAGGATTGTTTGTATAGTTCTTTAGTTGGATTGTCTTAGTACTATAATGGTAAAAATAGGATTTTTCCTTTTCTTAACTATACTTCATAGGAGATGACTTAGGTTTACTGAAACAGTAGCATCAAATAGCCATCTCCCTTTCCTTTGGCTCCACTCAGTCTGCCTTTAGGAAGGAACTTGAGCATTTCTGCAGAAGTAAATTTTGTTGTATCTTTCAGAATCTTTTTCATTAAGTACTTGTTCTTAAAAAGCATTCATTTGCTTTTTATGAACAAGAGCTCTCAATCATTTAAAAATTTTTCTCACTATTTTATGTGTGATGAATTATATTCTCAATTTTAATTATCTTTTCCCCTTGTTTAGTTAAGGAGAAATTTACATATATTGTATCTTTAAGTGGAGTCCTCTTACTTGATATGCATCTAATTCCAGAGCAAATTTACTGTGCATTTTCTTTATACCCTAAGTTTGAACATTACATTTTCTTTCACATATGTAAGCTGTAGTAAGATAATTTTAAATAGTTCTTATTAGAATATCATCCTCTTCTAATGTGAGAAGGATCCTTTTCTCAGGAATTTGAAATACAAATAAAAAAGATAATTTAAATGTTTGTTTTTGTTTTTTTCAAGAGCCAGGAAATGTTATTTCAATTCTTATTTCTTCAGAGTTCTTGAAAATGGATTCATTGGTAAGTATTAATAAAAGATCTAAGCTCTTCTGTTCACCCATGCTTGATTTAATATTTAACTTGATTTTTCCTTCAAGTTAGAAAATTTTAAGGCATCTTTCTGAAGTAATTATTAATTTAAGAGTGTGATTCCATTAGAATAAACTGCTCATGTTTGTAGGGGGTGAAGGCTGTTATATATCATTTGTATATGATGCCTGTAAAGCAAGCAATTTATCTTCAAGGAGTAGCTCTCTGTTGTATTAGAATGAAACAAAACAGAATTAACTTTACCCTAACAAACACTTTGCTCTAAAATCAAGTTAAGTGAAAATTAATTGTAATATATTTGTTTCACTATTTAATTAGTTTTTAAGCATGTTTTGCTTATTTGTATCTTCCATTTATGTTCAGCAAATTAAGAACCAATACCCAACTATTAAGTACTATAATTTTGTATGTGAAAATCAGATGCTCATTCATTCTATCGTTTAAGAGTAGTTGATGAAACATAAAAGCATATGTACATAAACATATCAAGTTTTAACATAAAATATACTTGTGTGTTTTTCTTGTTAATGAATTTTATTTATCATTCAAGTGTTTTTATATATTCTTATGGTTTTCCTTTAAATAAATATTTACTTTTAGTCCCCAAGAAGATTACACATGGCAGAACACTCCTTTGCCATATATGCTAACAGATGTGAAATTTGTTTATTTGATTGGTTGGGGTTTTACTAGTTTACTAGTTCTTTGTATTCCTTAGTGGTCCCATAGTCAGTTGTTGGTATTAATTGCTTCAGGAAAGGATTACAGAAAAAACAAACAAACAAACAAAAAAACAGAAATTAAAAGAATCCTTAACATTTGAATTCTGAAATCTAAGCTCTAAAGGACATTTTTCTGCCATAAGCAAAATATTTTAAAGAATATATGATTAGCCAATGCTAGTTTTCCCTGGAACCCAAGTCCACCTCAAAAAGTAAATTTTCAGCCCTAACCTATTTGGCTCAGTGGATAGAATGTCGGCCCTCGGACTGAAGTGTTCTGGTTTAATTCTGGTCAAGGGCATGTTCCTTGGTTGCGGGCACATCCCCAGTAGGAAGTGTGCAGGAAGTGGCTGATCAATGTTTCTCTCTCATTGATCTTTCTCACTCTGTATTCCTCTCCCTTCCTCTCTGTAAAAAAAAAAAAATCAATAAAATATATATTGATTAATACATTTTCATAAATTATTTAATATTTAAAAAAGTAAATAAATATACCTAAGGTTGGAGAAAGAGGAAAAGAGCAAGCATAACACAACTGAGAAAACCCTGAATTAACTGAAATTATGTGTCTGCTACTCAGAGAAATGGAAACTTAAAATTGTTATCTAAGTTCAGTGATAAGGAGTCACATATCCTATATATTTGAGTTTGTGGACTAAGATTTATATCTGCCACAGCTATGAAAGATGCTCATTGAATTATTTTTTAAAATATTTTAAGAAGGTGGAAAATGATTATTCTAGCTATGGGTATATGTTTGTACAAATTTGACCTGCTGGAGAAAGTGTAGATAACCCAAATAAGCAAAACCCAGATAGTATATAGCAATACATGGATAAGGCTTTTAATGAATTTTACCTTTGAAAGGTATTTATATTACATTTTCCTTTATGCTGTTTTCAACATTCATTTTGTATTCTGTTTTGTAGGTTGAACAATGTATTGAGTATTGCTACAAAAATATGAATGCAATAGTAGCTACGCCATGCAACATGAACTGTATTAATGCAAATCTGATTACACGTATAGCTGATCTGTTCACACACAATGAGGTTGATGACTTAAAAGACAAGAAAGATAAGTTTAGGAGGTAATATTTATTATTTTTTAATTTATTTTTATTGATTTCAGAGAGGAAGGGAGAGAGAGATTGGAACATCAATAATGAGAGAAAATCATGGATTGGCTGCCTCCTGCATGCCCCCCACGGGGACTACCTGCAACCTTGGCATGTGCCTTTGGCTGAAATCAAACCTCGGACCTTTCAGGCCAACGCTCTATCCACTGAGCCAAACCAGCTAGGGCTAATTTTTAATTTTAAATCTTTTTTCCTACTAGAAAAAAGATATTATTTCTATTTCATTTTAGTAAAACAGTCTGTTTTTAGATTACATTTAAAAATATATTTCCATTTTATTTTAAATGAAGTAAAATTTATCCAGAGCCACTTGCCTAAGGTATATATTAGTAATTAAATTAGTTTTTTTGTATAATGTTGTATGAATTTACTGTGGCAGTGAATTATGTAATTATTAAGACTGGCCTTAATATAAAGGGGAAGAATGGTATGAGGAGGGGTCATTGGCAGCAGAGGAGTGGCATTATCTGATTTGTTAAAAAGATCATTTTGTTTTCTTTGTGGCGAATAGACTAACCTCATAGTCGGCAACTGCAACTCACGAGCCACATGAGGCTCTTTGGCCCCTTGAGTGTGGCTCTTCCACAAAATACCACAGCCTGGGCGAGTCTATTTTGAAGAAGCGGCATTAGAAGTTTAAGTTTAAAAAATTTGGCTCGCAAAAGAGATTTCAGTCGTTGTTCCCCTTTTCTCTCTCTTTGTTCCACTGGCCTTGAGAGACATTGCCCGGCCTCCAGAGGGAGCGGATCAGTCAAAAGTTGAAGAGTACATAGATGATCACATATTTAATTTTCAAGGCAATTATAAGTATATTTTTGGGTAAATACCAGTATATTTTTAAGTTTTAAAAGAATAAAAAATGATTGTATATTTATCACTACTGATACTGAGTTGTTTGTAGACCTAGAATTGTTAAATTTCTAAAATCTTCAATCTTGAATATTACCGTAACAAAAGACTAAAAGAGAAGTAGATATTTTTCTGACATTTTCATCATTCTTATTTTTCTTATGAAAATAGATTCTTGATCAAGCAGTTCTCATTAAGATAATTAATTTGTAAATTCCCAAAGAGAATTAATAAATCTAAGGATTTATTAATCTTATTGTCTACATGTGCAGACAGGTCAGCATTTTTTTTTGTTACTATGAAGTAACTAGTAAAATAAATAAAGGAAATTAACTTGGTCATTTGTTGTTAATAGTAAACTGTTTTGTAAGAAGATTGAGAGACTATTTGATCCTGAGTACTTGAACCCAGATTCTCGGAATACTGCAGCAACACTGTACAGGTATGGTGGTATGTTTTTCTTTGATAGGCTGTATGATGCAGCTAAAATCTTTACTGTACTATACAGTGGTATCTCGAGATATGAGTGCCCTAACATACGAGATTTTTGAGATACGAGCTGTCGAGCGAGCGATTTTTTGCTTTGAAATATGAGCAGCCAATATTTGAGATATGAGGGATCGGCCGGCTGCACACGACCCACCAGTTTACCTTACCGTGACTCGAGACTCGAGCGTCTCATAGTTTCCCACGCCTCAGTCAGTGTGCTTGTTTACCTCGTTGTCTAAGCATCTTTTGTGCATTTACATACTTTATCACATTTCTTTTTATAACCATGGGTCCGAAGAAAGCGAGTGGAAAGGTCAGTGCTCAAAAGAGGATGATGTCTATTGAATTAAAGCATGAAATCATAGAAAAATATGAGCAAGGTGTGCGAGTGGCTGACTTGGCGAGGAAGTACGGGAGTAGTACTTCAATGATATGCACTGTGCTTAAACAGAAGGAGTCAATAAAGGGTATAACACCAGCTAAGGGCATTACAATAATTTCTAAGCTCCATAGCTCTCTCCATGAAAAGATGGAGAATCTACTGATGGTGTGGGTGACGGAGAAGCAGCTTAAAGGAGATACATTAACACAGGGCATCATATGCAAGAAGGTGCGAGCGATTTACGGTGATTTGCTGGAGCAGATCCCGCACACTTCCATGGACGAAGCATCGAAAGACTCATTTAAAGCCAGTAGAGGCTGGTTTGATAACTTCAGAAAAAGGTCCAGCATTCACTCCATTGTCAGGCATGGTGAGGCAGCAAGTTCGGATGTGAAGGCAGCTGAGGATTACCTCAAAACTTTTTCCAAACTGATAGAAGCCAAAGGATATATCCCCCAGCAAGTCTTCAACTATGATGAGACAGGACTTTTCTGGAAGAAGATGCCGAATAGGACTTATATAACGGCAGAGGAGAAGGCGATGCCAGGCCAGAAACCCATGAAGGATAGGCTAACTCTCGCACTGTGCACCAATGCGAGTGGCGACTGCAAGATCAAGCCTCTGCTCGTATACCATTCGGAAAACCCCAGAGTCTTTAAGTCACATAAGATTTTAAAAGATAAACTGCAAGTTATGTGGAGGGCAAACCCAAAGGCATGGGTCACCAGGCAGTTCTTTGTGGAGTGGGTAA